>JARBWK010000002.1:40748236-40794864 GCA_030556195.1 Anolis apletophallus | reverse complement strand
TGTTTGAGGGAATATTATTCTAAGACAAAAATACAGCGATAATTGTATATCTTCTGGAGAGAAAAAAGTGAAGTAACATCTATCTTCTCATTAAAAGTCAAGATGCCTAAACTGAGACTGTCATACTGTGGACATATCACAATATGACATGACTCATTAAAAATAATAACATTTGATAAAGTGGAAGGTTGCAAGAAAATAGAGAGACCATGCTACAAGGTTATTCATTCAATCAAAGAAGCCATGGGCCTGAATTTGCAGGATTTATTTACTTCATTTATATCCCAGGGTGCCGTACATCATACATCTAGGCAAACATTCAGTGCCTCAGCTCTACAAACAATTAAAACAATAGACATAAAGTACAATTTAAAACCATTAAGCATATAAAACATGATACATCCAATTCACAAATAACACATTGCACCAATCCTTAATCATAATTAATCTTCCCGGGGGGACTTAAAGAGGCTATGGTAAGACCGCTGCTGAAGAAGCCGAAGTTAGATCCTTCGGCTCCCTCCAATTACAGGCCGGTTTCCAACTTGCCTTTTTAGGCAAAGTAATTGAGAGGGCAGCAGCGGATCAACTGCAGCAGTTCTTAGAAGACACAGCTGGACTTGATCCCTTCCAGTCCGGCTTCCGTATTGGGCATGGGACGGAGACCGTGCTTGTCGCCATTACAGACCAATCTCGCCGCCAGCTGGACCAGGGTGGGTCAGCCCTGCTTGTTTTGTTAGATCTAACAGCAGCGTTTGATACCGTAGATCATGCATTGTTGGCCCACCGTCCAGCCGTGACCGGGGTGGGGGACCGCCTTAAGTGGGTGGCCTCCCTCCGGGGACCGGGGACAACGTGTGGAGAGGGAGAGGAGGTCTCCGAGACTCCCATTGTTGTGGGTCCCCCAGGGGCCATCCTCTCACCCTTATTATTCAACATCTATATGCGCCCCTGGCACAGCTGGTTCGCGACTTTGGTCTGGAGTGTTATCAGTACGCGGATGACACCCAGCTTCTGCTGAGAATGGACGGCAGGCAGGATACCGTATTCCGATTGTTTCCATCAATGCCTTGAAGCCGTGACTGGTTGGCTGCGTGCCAGCCGGCTGAAGGTGAATCCGTCGAAGACGGAAATCTTGTGGCCTGGTCGCCCTGGGCTGGATGAGTGCCGGTTACCTACCCTGGATGGCGAGCAGCTCAGCCCGTCATCCCTCGTAAAGAGTTTAGGCGTCCAATTGGACCCTTTGCTGACCATGGCGACTCAGGTCGCCATGGTCAGCAAAACGGCGTTTTACCATCTTCGCCAGGCTAGGCGACTGGTGCCCTACCTGTCCAGGGACGACCTGGCCACGGTGATCCAGGCGACGGTCATCTCGAGGCTGGACTACTGTAACGCCTCACGTGGGCCTTCCCTGTCGACAATCCGGAAACTCAGGCTAGTGCAGAATGCCGCTGCTCGCTTGCTGGTGGGTGCACCAGTGAGGAGCATATTACACCCATTCTACGGCAACTGCACTGGCTTCCTATTGAGTGCCGGATTGCCTTCAAGGTGTTGGTGTTAACCTTCAAGGCCTTGCACGGTCTAGGGCCTGAGTACCTAAGGGACCGCCTTACCCCGTATGTTCCCCCGAGATCACTGCGCTCGGAAGAGCAGAACCTGTTGGTCGTTCCATCACCCCGCTCCTGCTATCTGTCCAGCACGAGACAACGAGCCTTTTCATTTGTGGCTCCTATGACTTGGAATTCGCTACCCAATTATGTCCGGGCAATACATGAACTCGGCCCTTTTCGAAGAGCCTGTAAGACTGTCCTCTTTAGAACAGCGTTCGGCTAACTGAATGGAGAAGTTTTCTAGTGTCCGAACTTAAGATCGAGGATCTGTAACTAGTTGGCTATTGATTATGTTTTTACTGTTTTATGGAACCTGTTGTGCATTTGTATTGTACATTTTATTCTTGTTGTGATCCGCCCCGAGCCTGCAGGGAGGAGCGGAATATAAAACTGACTAATAAATAAATAAATAAATAAAATAATTTAGCTGCTTCATTTCTAACTGTGTCATGACAGGATGTTAAAGCATTTCCATCACTCGCCGAACACCTGTTTGAATAACCAAATTTTAACTTGGTTCCTAAATGCCAGGAGGGAGGGGGAATGATCTGATCTTGCTAGGAAGGGAGTTCCATAGCCGAGGGGCCACCACCAAGAAGGCCTGTCTCTTGTCCCCACCAATCATGCTTGCGAAGGTGCTGGGAGAGAGAGCAAGACCTTCCTGGCAGATCTTAGCACTCAAACTGGTTCATAATTTGAGCAGGGCAGTGGGTGATCAGAACTTTTTAAAGTTTCCCATTCATAGAATCACCATAAATTAAAGTTTTCTTGCTGGCAAATAACAATGAATACGTCACATATTAAATTAAGGAAATAATACAATTGTATTTGTTATTGAAAATAACTATATCTGCAGCTTGGTCACAAAACTATCTTACACAATGAAGAGTCTCATGCAAAGGCTAAGTGGTAGTGATGGCAGCATTACTTTAGAAAGTATCTGAGAGTATGAGGCAGGATTATTGTGAATTGTGGTTTCCTATGTGACCACCAGAAACTTCAACATGAAAAAGAGTGGGAAATTTTCTCTCCTTACTCTGCAGGTAATTAAAATGAATGGCTTCTCCCAATTTCCTTGCCAGGAAAAATGGGAAGAATTATAGAGGGCCAATTATGCCAAACTCTATTTGCAATCTACAAATAAGATAGCTCAGAGTTCCCTGTTATGGTGCTGCCATTCTGTAGTGAAAGCGGCCTTAATGCATCTCTTAATATTTAGAGAAAGGTTTGGGAACATATTTATTTCCAAAAAAGTACATACTTCACTGGTGTTGATAGTTTCTTACTCTGATAGCTCATGATCTCTTCAGTCCAGGTTTAAAGCTTACATCTAAACAAGCCAAGCATCTTTCATAACCTTAGATCACAAGGAAAAAAAGTTTGCTGTCACAGTCATGATTAATGATTTGGTTTTATATCCATTTAATGTAACATATATTAAATTGATATTAAAAAATCCCTGGGGAGTATTATAACACTCCATAATAAAGAGCAAGCATGTCACAGCATGCTGAAAAATAAGATACCATTACCTGTACTTATGTATTTCAAAAAAAATTAAGAGATTGATTTTCTGAAAAGTGTATTAGAATAGGAAGTTCTTCATTTCTTAAAAATACATTTGAATCCAATACCATGATGCATAATAAAACCAATGTTTTTTATATTAATTTTTATTCAACAAAACAAACATACCATTATACAAAGATATGGGGAAAATATGCATTATATCAAACACATGTACAGGAAGATTCTTTCCCAGTATTTGCTTGTTTAATAGACCCAAGACCCAATAAAAAGATTTCTGATTTCAATGTTACTTTGGGGTTTTTTTTTGTAATGCTTTCAATATCAGTATGCACTTTTATCCAGAAGCAACACACCATCTCTTGACTATATATCTCATTTAGCTTTTCCACATGGAGGAAAATGAGACAATGTCTATGTAGATAGGGAAGGTGATCCTGAATAAAGAACATTTTGGACACTCAATCACTGTAGCTTAACCCTCAATGAATTTTGATTTGTGTAGTAAATCTTGCATATTTGGACATACACTTTCTTAATGTCTTAATATTTTTTCTTAATGCATAGTATGTGTTTCCCCTATTAATTAAAGCATGTTGGTGTGTATGTATTTCAAACATCTCCAGTTTAAGTTGTGCACACCATTGATTGGTTTATAATCTGAAAAGGAGCAACACTTTTGGAAGACTCTTCAATTTATTTTCCCTCAATGATAGGGAACTAGAAGACCAGGATTTTTTTCCTAATGAGTTTTGCAGGTCATGAATTCATTTAAAATTCATTTTTATCGCAGCATTTGCTTGGCAATATGTGTTCAGAGGAGGCTTACCTTTAAGTTAAGAGGGTTTGACTTGTCCAAGGTTATTCAGTGGGTTTCCATGGCCAATTTGAAATTTGAACCCTGATATCCAGAATTCTAGCGCCCTTCCACACAGTCATATTGCCCAGAATATCAAGGCAGATAATCCACAATATCTGCTCTGATTGGGTAATCTGAGTCATGCTGCTATATAATCTGGTTCAATGCGGATTTTATACAGCTGTGTGGAAGGGGCCCTAGTCTGACAATCAAATCGCAACATCGCAATGGCTGTTTTGAATTCTGACACTTAGAATAAGAGCCTACAATCAAGTGGCAATTACTTGCTTCCCATAAAATATTAAAATTTTAAATACACCAAGTTGCTAAAATTTCAGCATCAAGTTATATTATCAAGATTAACATAGCTCTGCCCACATTGCTAGGAATGAGCCTGCTGTTTGTCCTTTTGGGGCATTCGGAACCTTTCTGATGATTTTAGACAGAAATGATTAAGTGACAAAATATCCAGATTATCCCATGCCCTAATGGATGTTCATAATTTAGAGTTCACTTGACAGTGCAGTTTTTAAAATTTATCTTACCCTAACAGAGATTACTTTGTTTTCCATAGGACAAACCAGACAGTCACACCCACAAAATGAAAGATCCCAGAACCACTTGTGTTGAGTTGTTATTGTATTCATGTGACAATCTCAGTGTCCTTGTTTATGTATTTCTGGTACTCTAGCAACAACCTTTGCCTTGGACACAGTGATTTTTTTCACCCACTTACATTTTTTAAAAGGAAGCTTTCAAGTTAATCTTTGTGTGTTAATGCAGCTAATATATTTCAGTGAGTAATTCAAAAGCAGTTCAGAGGGAGGAATTCCTGCTTATTCTCTGCCCCGGTTTTGAGTCAACACATTGCTAAATGAGAAAAAAAAAATTATGCTGAGGAGATTGCTAGCCCATCTAGCTCAATGCGACCTACACTGAATTGCAGCAACTCTCTATCTCTATGGCAGCACAGGTTATTTCAAAATTTGTTTAGGACAGAGAAATAGGCATCTAATAATGTAATATTATTGGATAGGGCTGAAATATCAGCCTATTATATTTCCAAGTGGAACATGGAGCTGGAACCAGCCCTGAAATTGAGCTGGAAGGCAAACAGCAAATAACTTTGGCCAAAGGATTTACCAAGTCCCAGCAGTTCCTTCACTCCATCCAAGGGCCGTTCCACACAGCCCTATATCCCAGAATATCAGGGCAGAAAATCTCACATTGTCTGAGTGTGGACTCAGATATCCCAGTTCGAAGCAGATATTGTGGGATTTTCTGTCTTGATATTCTGGGATATAGGGCTGTGTGGAAGGGCCCCTACTTACAACACTGGTTTAGAGAGATTAGGTTTATTCCAAGCATCATACAACAACAAAGTGCACATGGGACCAACAGGTCTGTGTGCAGACCTGCTCTCATGTCCTGTTTTTTTTTTTGCCCTCATGGAAAACCCACAATTTGTTGCTGTCTGGAAGCGCCCCTGTGCCTCCTGCTTCCCAAATAATTGTAAACAGAATAATAGACCTTATTTCCAGATGTTTTCTCAGAGTAACTCAGGTGCTTTTTGCAACACTTCTTTATCCTAACATTTATGACGTAGAATCCACTGCATGGTTATTTTCATCTGAAAAGGAGAAAACAAATTAGACAAACCAATTTCTTTCTTTCTTTTTTACAATTTCTTTCTGAATGTGGATGGGTAAGACGACTCAGCTCAGCAAACAACTCCTGGCAAGAAAAATGTTTGGAAATGTTTCAAAAAACAGAATAATTACTTTTAAAAAGACTGTTTAATTTCTTTGAACAAATGTTTTTATGGTCATCGTTTTTCTTTTTCAGCCAGGAACTGCAATGCATTTTAAGGTTAATGTGTCCTACGGTCAGAATGAAGAACAGTAACACATTTTATTAAGAAACTGTGCTAATTACGTAGGTGTAGACAGACAACCACAAAGGAATTTGGGTGGCATCTTTGCAACATGGAGAATGGTTGCCTTCATGCTTCTAACTGTAAGAACAAAGTTCTGGAGGCAGGCTTTACCTTCTAGATTATCATAATTAGTAGCAGTGTATCCCACCTTTCTTCCAGAATTGGGGCTCAAGGCAGTTTAAAATTTAAAACAGCAATACAATTAAAAACTAATGATGTCAGATTGGTGACCTCCCTGGTATTATTTCATGGGCAGATTAAGGTTTTTTTTGTTTTTGTAGCCTCACTGCTCACTGCCTTTTATGTGAAATGTTGTTTATATTTTGTTAAGCGTTTAGTACCTGTACTTTTTGCTGTTTTGAATTTTATTGATAGTTCATTTATATTTCAAACTTTTGTAAGATTTAATTGTTTTTAGCTGTATCACAAAGGCCAGGTGAAGCATCCCGTTTTAATGAGAAAAGAAAGGGGCAGTGAGGCAAATCCATTGCCCTATGCGCAGCTCCTTCTTCCATCACTGTTTCCCCCATCACATGTGGGGAACGTCACTGTTCTGCAAAGGATCCGTGCTGGCACTATTGGAGCTTTCACCTCAGATGGAGATGGAGCCTCCACCTGAAGTCATACAACATTGTGTGATGGCCAGCATGGGACTCGATTTCCAAGACAGGGTGTAGGCATCATAGAATGCTGATTTAGGAAAGTGTGATGAGTCAACCTCATGTATGTCAAGGGCAGGTTTGGGGCCAAAATTATGGATTTTTATAAGACCTGTGGATAAGTCAACGTTTTTCTATGGAGAGGGGAAAACACCAATGATGCCTTAGGGAGCCAGACGCGTCTGACTGCCACCACCATCATTTACCCACCCAGGCATTCAAAAAGGCCAAAAGTAGAGCCATGGTGGAAAGAGTTGAGGGGTCATGCTACTTTTAGGTTCTCCTGGGATGAACTAAACTCTTGCCTTTCACCGCTCTACTCAGACAAGATAATTATTCTTTTTTATACATCTCCAAGAGTTCAGGTACAGTACACACATTAATCTGTGCATAAGTCAACCCAGGTTTTTTGGCTTGATCTTTTAATTAGAATTTCTAGGCTCTGTGTGTTTGTTCTTAAGTTGGATTTGTTTGAAAATCGAAACAGATATGAATAGCATTAGGGAAGGGTTAACACCCCTGTGGTGTTTGTTTTGCTGTCTGTCCCTATTAGGAAGATTTTACCTCACTTTCTATCCCTGTGAGAATTGGATTTTGAAAAAAAATGGCTTGTTGTGGAAACAAAGATTGGTGATAAAGCTTCATTTGAGACACATTTTCTCTGTGAGAACTCTTTCAGGAGTAAATTTCCCTTTCTAGGACTAGATTTTTCTAATTTCCTATTGTCTCACCCCCGTTCTCATCTATGAGTAGTTTGTAAGTTGGATGCTTGTAACTTGGGGATTTCATGGATAGATTGAAAAGTATTACTCTAATTAAATCAGTGGCATTACTGGCAGAGACAGATACAGCCCTGTCCACTGTGGCAGCACCGGAAGCATTGGAGAGGTAGCCAGATAAACAAGAATGTTCAGAAGTCTGCAGGAAAATGTATTCAAGATTTTAAATTTGAAAAATAGTATATTTAAAGCATTTGTTAAACACACTTATTTTAGTCAACAGAAAAAATTATTAAATATAATCTGAAATGGTTGGAGAGTTTTGAAGCTTCTATACCTCTTTGGTTCTAAGGGTTCAACTATGATTGAATATTGAAAATGCAACTGCACTTAAATCTCTCTCTCCCTCCCTCCACGTCTTTTTCCTCTCTCTATGTATCACTGATATGAATTATGCTTAAATTTGACACATATGCACTGTCTCAAATGTTCCATGCATCCTATGGGGTGGCAATGCAGGGCTTCATGCAGGACATTTAATCCTGTGCTGCTCAGTATTTCTGTAAAATTTGGTGCAACATTAAAGCCCTAAAATAACAAACTACAAAAAAGGAAATACAATTCAAGAATTACACTACAAGGAGTTTCTCTTTTGTTCCCTCCTATATATTCAATTGGAAATAAAACTACTTAGGACTCCATCACATTTATTTATTTACTAGCTTGGGGACCCAGCGGTGCCCGGGTCATTTGAGAAGTGTAGCAGGATGTAGAGTGGGCCATGGGGGCTCTGTGTGCCAAGTTTGGTCTTGATCCATCAGTATTGGGAGTTGCAGTGGTATCATGAAATTACGGAAGGTAGTGCAAGTCCCATCATCTGTGGTCCACCCTCCTCCAACCTGCAGCAGGGTGTAGAGTGGGTCATGGGGGCTGTGTGTGGCAAGTTTGGTCTGTATTGGTGAATGGATGAGGGTTGCATTGTTTTGAGGAAGTGAGTGAAGGTACTACAAGTCCCATCGTCTGTGGTCCATCTCACACAAAACTGCACCAGGATGTAGAGTGGGTCATGAGGGCTCTGTGTGCGAGGTTTGGTGTTGATCAGTCATTGGATTAGGTTTGCAGAAGTCTTGGAAAGTGAGGGAAGGTACTGCAAGTCCCATCATCCATGGTCTGCCCTCCTCCAAACTGCAGGAGGATGTAGAGTGAGTCATGAGGGCTCTGTGTGCCAGGTTTGGTGTTGATCAGTCATTGGATTAGGTTTGCAGCAGTCTTGGAAAGTGGGGGAAGGTACTGCAAGTCCCATCATCCATGGTGTGCCCTCCTCCAAACTGCAGCAGGATTTAGAGTGGGTCATGGGAGCTCTGTGTGCCAAGTTTGGTCTTGATCCATCATTCTTGGGAGTTGCAGTGGTATCATGGAAGTACTGAAGGTACTGGAAGTCCCATCATCTGTGGTCCAGCCTCCCCCAAATTGCAGCAAGATGTAGAGTGGGTCATGAGGGCTCTGTGTGCCAAGTTTGGTGTGGGTAATGGGGGATGTGTGTGCCAAGTGTGGTCTGTATTGGTCCTTTTAGGTGGTTGCAGTGGTCTGTGGGAACCAGTGTTTGAATGTACTACAAATCCCATAATCCGTGGTCCATCTCCCCCAAACGGCACCAGAACGTAAAGGGGGTCAGGGGGGTTATGTGTACCAAGTTTGGTGCTGGTCCATCACCTGCGCTGGTTGCTGTGGCCTGTGAAAGTGACAGCCAATCAGAACGCTGCCACATACATACATACATACATACAAACATTCCGCTTTATTATATAGAGAGAGATTTATTTATTTATTATTCATTCTTGTATGCCACCACTCCCCGAGGGCTCAGAGCGGCTCACAAATGGCAATAAAAGCATGAACAGGATAAAACATCGATAAAAGTTACCTTCTTGTTTTGTCCTAGGATGCTTCCATGATGGAGCTAGGATGAAGACTGCTGAAGCCCATCACATGATGCAGGGCCTCATCTGGCTGTACTCTGTCCTGGTTCCACCCTAGGATGGAGTCCAGAGAACACAATAGGCTTTCTGTGTTCTCATTGCTAAGAATGGGGCCAGCACGGGAGGAAACCAGGTGGTGATGCTTTCCCTGTGTGATGGGGAAAGCAGCCACATGGGCAATGGTGCCCCATGGATTTACCATGCTGCTTGGTGAATCCCTCCTCTGCTGTCCACGTTTTGGACCCCAAAGTCATGAGGTCCATAGTTAAAGTGAAAAGGAGCTTATCCCCAGCTATTTCTCCCCTCTTTAGCTCTCACTCTCCTTATGAATTTCACCAGCAAGAAAAGTCTTGTGGTTCCTCATCTACTAGCCCAAGAGTTACACTTGAAAAGTTTGCTTTTTTTGGATAATACCTCCAGGAATCTTCAGACGGCATCTTCCTGTATGCATTTACATAGGAATAGTTTCTGTTAAACTCAGTAGGCCTTCATTTAGTGATCACATTTATAAAACTGTATTGTTCATTGTGAACCTTTTAAATGGGTCAATTTTTGCATAACATCTATCATTTTGGCACTTTGCCTCCAAATCCCATTTACAAGAAGCACACAAACAAAAAGTCTCCTCTTTTGTACAAATGTATTCATTTGAACTGTGATGCAATTTGGGAGGAAAATATTATTCACTTTCTTGTCGCTTAGCTATCTTTTGGAAAAGAAACCAAAACATTACAAAATTCAGAAATACTGGCCTGATCATATTAACTTTGTGTAACTAGTAAGTCAGTAAAACAGAGTGGATACAAATAGACCTTGAATCACTGGAAACAGGTTGAGTATTTCATTGGATTTTCTTCCAGAAAACCAATCTACCAAATGTCAAAGACCATGTGTGGAAATTACTCACTGTTGGTTTTGAGTGGCATTATATCCAAAAGGATTTTAGGGCTGAATTAAGAGAATGCCTCTGGAGATCCCTCAGACAAAGCCCAATGTAATGTGATGCAGATCTGTAATGTGGCCTTCCTCTTTTCCTACCACAGGAATTCCGTATCTGGAATTCTAAAATTTTGTGTACACAAACTTCATGCACAAAATAATTAGAAATAGCCTTAATGCGCTTTAGATCCTGGCAGAGGAGGAGGAGCAGACGGGGCCCTCCCTGCCCCTCCTCCCTGCCAGGATCTAAAGCGCATCAAGGCTTAATGCATTTGCTTATGATTTTGGAATTTCTGCTGTGCTTTCTGCAACCGAACTTGCCTATCTCAGATTGGCCTTTTTAGTCATCAACGCGCTTGTAAAAAGCGTGGGATGAGCAAGGAAAGGAGGGGGGAAGCGAATCGCCTCCTCCTTCCCCTCCTTTCCTTGCCAATAAATCGGAGTATTGGCAAGGAAAGGAGGGGAAGGAGGAGGCGATTCGCTTCCTCCCCCTCCTTTCCTTGCCAATACTCGGTTTATTGGCAAGGAAAGGAGGGGGGGCATTCACTTCCCCCTCCTTTCCTTGCCAATAAATCGGAGTATTGGCAAGGAAAGGAGGGGAAGGAGGAGGCGATTCGCTTCCTCCCCCCTCCTTTCCTTGCCAATACTCCGGTTTATTGGCAGGGAAAGGAGGGGAAGGAGGAGGCGATTCGCTTCCCCCCCTCCTTTCCTTGCCAATACTCCGGTTTATTGGCAGGGAAAGGAGGGAGGGCGGCGAGAGAGGAGGAAGATGCCCCCCCACGCCCCTCGCTGTCTCTCTCTAGCTTCAATCCATGGATCCATGGATCGGGGCTAGAGAGAGGCAGCGAGGGGCGCGGGGCATCCTCCTCCTCTCTCACCGCCCTGCCATAGGCGGGAAAGGAGGAGGAGGCCCTCGCTCGCTGATTGGCTAAAGGAAAGAAGGTGGTTTTATGGTACCACCTGGTCTCCATTAGCCAATCAGAAACCACGTCGAGTAAGGGCAAAGAAGCCATCCGACGTCCTTATGACACTTACGCACCAGATACAAAAATGGCGCCACAAAGTGTCGTAAAAGAAAGGGTACTTCCGGGATCGCCGCGGCGATGCGTATAAACTAGAAAGTCCCATTACATATGAATCCCTTCCGATTTCATTTAATTTTCATAACTTTTTTCTCATGCCTAATATATACATATATGGTGATTCCAAAATCAAGATCAAGAGAAAAGTATCCAAAGTCTGATCCCAAGTATTTTGGATATAGGATACTCGCCCTGTACCTTTCACTTTGCTAAGTATTATATCTTTTCCAATGAGGCATAATTACAATCTTTTAAACCACCGTCTCACGGTCTCGGGGGTCCAAGGGTCTGCCCTAAATTGGGTGGACCCCTTCCTACGGAACTGCTGGCAACAAGTGGAATGGAATGGGAGGGTCTCTGAAAAATCACCACTCATGTGTGGAATCCCTCAGGGGGGGGGGCATCCTATCTCCACTATTATTTAACATCTACATGCGACCACTTGCTCAGCTAGTCCAGATTCATGGGCTGGAGTGCTATCAGTATGCTAATGACACCCAGAGCTGATAACTTCACATCTTGCCTTGAGGCCGTAACAGGTTGGCTGCACTCCAGTAGACTGAGGGTGAATCCGGCAAAGATGGATTTCTTGTGGCTGCATCGTCCTGGATTGGATAAGGCACGGCTGCCCACTATAGGTGATGAACCTCTATCTCCAGCTACCGCCATCAAAAGCCTTGGTGTCATTTTTGACTCGTTATTGACAATGGAGGCCCAAGTCTCCGCTGTGAGTAAGTTGGCCTTTTCCCACCTTCGGCAAGCCAGGCGGCTGGCACCCTACTTGTCCGGGGATGACCTGGCCACAGTAGTTCATGCCAAAGTAACATTGAGACTTGACTACTGTAATGCCCTTTGTGTTGGCCTTCCCTTGTTGGTGATCCGAAAACTTCGACTGGTACAGAATGCAGCGGCCAGACTCCTCATGGGAACCCCCGTGAGGAACGATGTAACACCTGTCCTAAACCGACTGCATTGGCTTCCGGTCGAATTTCGTATTACTCACAAGGTGCTGGTTCTAACCTTTAAGGCCTTGTATGGCCAAGGGCCTCTCTCTGTGTCGGCCCTGGAGATCACCTCGTTCAGACCATCAGAATCTACTACAGGTCCCAGGCCCTAAGGAAGCCCATCCAACATCAACCCAGAGCAGAGTTTTCTCGGTGATTTCTCCATCACTTTGGAACGCCCTCCCTCCTTACATCAGAGCCATCCATGATCTAAAAGATTTCCGCACGGCTTGCAAAACATAGCTATTTGAGAGCGCGTTCGGCTGAAAACTGTTAGATTGTCAATTGTTTTTTAGATGTTTTAGATGCTAATTGTTTTTAGATGTTTTTAGATGTTAGATATTTAGATGTGTTTAGATGTTCAGGCATTCAGATTGCGTTTTACTGTAAATCGCCCAGAGCCAACTGGGATGGGCGATTAATAAATCCCTAAATAAATAAATAATGTCTCATGTTATGCCCAAAATACAATAGTCTCTGTTAAGTCCCTTTGACTTTTAGTGAGAGTTCAAGCTTTAGTTGATTTGCCTTTTATTACTTTTCAAATGAGTTATTTTATTTCCTGCCAGTTTTCTCCACTATTTATTTACTTACTTATTTACAGTATTTCTATCCTGCCTTTCTCAGCCCCAAGGCAACTTAAGGTGGTTTACAAATTGGCAGCAATTTGATGCCACAACTATCCTATTGTTATAGTAAAATACAGAAACTGGAAAAACTATAGCATGGATGATTCCAACATTGGTAATTAAAGGCATGAAACTAGCTGTGTTCTAGTTGTATTATGCATATTTGTCCATGCTACATCATATAGGACCAATGCGTATTTGTTCATGCTATATAATATAGGAATCTAGCACCCCATGCCTCGCATTGCCCGCATCATTGGGAGAATGATTCATGAGAGGAAGAGTAAGTGTGTGTGGAACATGAGTAGAGCCTGTGGCTCCCCCAATAGATTATGGCAACACAGGAAGCTTCTTGTGTTGCTGTGGTAGTGGTGACATGCCAGTTCTGCCCTCCTTTACCCACGGAGCTGGCACAACATCATCTAATGGGAGCCAGTTGACTCCATGGGGTCATGGGGACTAGATCAGCATATTCCACCAATTTTAGTCCATATGATGAGGTTATTAGTCTTTCATCATAGAAGAGAGCAGCCATTAAACTACTATTAGGTCACATGCAGAATACCATGAATTATCACGTACCACGTATTAGGCCTATGATGTATTTTGGCAAGGGAATGGCTGTACAAAAGAAGAACTAAGTATGACTTAAGTTTTGGAATTTGTAGTTCTGTTTTCATTTATCTTGTCACTTTGATTCTGGACTAAGGAGATTATGATAAATTTGTAAACAAGAAAATACTAGCAGTGACTTATGGTTATTAAATGAGGTTGTGAATAAGAGCCCAATCAACTGCTTCAGAAAAAAATATGTAGCTTTTACTGAATTTCTCTCTGTAGTCTATACTTTTCTATAACTGACACACATAAAAGTGTAGTTTAAAAATTAAATAAGAACTTTTTGCCAGTTTAAAGCTTGAAACTGTGCTTTAATAAAATTGACAAATAAAGAGGTGGGGGAACCACCACAATTTTAATTCATACTTGGAAGCTTATAAAGCTTCAAAATGCTGAAAACAGTAAGAGTGCCTGAAACAGGCCAGAGCATATACTTCTAAGTTGACAGTGGAATAAATAGGTGCATCTGACCACACGGTCATTTGGTGACTCATTATAATATAAGAAGGAATAATTAAACACATTTAGAACATTCAAATAAATCAAGACCATCTTTAAACAAATAATTATTTGTATTGCTACTATGGCAACTGCTGCTGCAGCTGTCACTACAACTACTGCTAAATTTGATGGTGTTGCAAACAAGAAATGAGAGTGGGGTTGGTCTCCACATTTAAGACAGTGAGATGACAAAAGCTTGCTGAGATGGTATTATATTGTTGTAATATCTATTTATATCCCACCTTTTCCTCTGCTAGTTACTAAAATTGATCATTTTAGCCTGGTGAAGTCCGGTTTTCAGCACTCCCTCCATATTTAGCCCTGATGAAGAAAAGTAACACAACAAAGAGGCAGGTTCTATCTCAGTTTTTTGTCTGTGCTGCAAGTTTTATATTTTAAGCTAGTATTCAGGCAGGTAAAGTTTGTACTCATTGATTGGTGTTGGTGGCAGCTTCGCATCCAGGGAATGGATCAGCTGGCAAGTGAGTTGGTTTTCCTTGTAATTCCCATCTCGGGTGATTAACTCCTTCCATGGACACTTGATTGCTCTCTGACACAAAATTATTGTTTTTAAATTGAAGAAATTTGCTATATTCAATCCAAACATGCATTTTATTGTATTTTCTGCTTTTGTTAGAGGTAGCAATTTCCATGTGCCTATACTCAGTAGCAAATTATGCTTCTTGTGAGAGGCAGTACTATTTCCCACAGTCCCCACCAGTTTAGGACCTCTGAGACTTCTGAGAAGGGCTGTTTGTTTAAGAGGAAAAAATATCATGCTTTGCAATGCTTCTGTTGTTGCTAGGAAAAATTCTACAGATGACAAAGTAAGGGGCCTTCCACACAGCCATATAACCCAGAATATCAAGGCAGAAAATCCCACAATATCTGCTTTGAACTGGGTTATCTGAGTTCATGCTGCCATATATTCCAGTTCAAAGCAGATAATGTGGGATTTTATTCAGCTGTGTGAAGGGGTCTAAGAGTGCCTTCAAAAGCTTTATCTAGAATAATAGAGTTGGAAGGGACCTCATGGGCCATTGAGTCCAACCCCCTTCCAAGAAGCAGGAAAATTGCATTCAAAGCACCCCTGACAGCTGGCTATCCAGCCTCTGTTTAAAGGAGTCTCCACCACACTCCAGGGCAGAGAGTTCCACCATTGAATGGCTTTCACAGTCAAGAAGTTCTTCCTAATGTTCAGATGGAATCTTTTTTCTTGTAGTTTGAAGCCATTGTTCCGTGTCCTAGTCTCCAGGGCAGCAGAAAACAAGCTTGCTCCCTCCTCACTATGACTTCCTCTCACATGGCTATCATGTCTCCTCTCAGTCTCTTCTTCTTCAGGCTAAACATGTCAAGCTCTTTAAGCGGCTCCTCATAGGGCTTGTTCTCCAGACCCTTGATCATTTTAGTCACTCTCCTCTGGACACATTTCAGCTTGTCAACATTTCCCTTCAATTGTGGTGCCCAGAATTGGACAGAGTATTCCAAATGTGGTCTAACCAAGGCAGAATAGAGGGGTAGCATGACTTCCCTGGATCTAGACATTACACTCCTATTGATGCAGGCTAAAATCCCATTGGCTGTTTTTTGCTGCCGCATGACATTGTTGGCTCATGTTTACCTTGTTGTCCACAAGGACTGCAAGGCCTTTTTCACATGTACTGCTCTCGAGCCACACATCCCCCATTCTGTATCTTTGTATTTCATTTTTTTCTGCCTAAGTGGAGTATCTTGCATTTGTCACTGTTGAACTTCATTTTGTTAGTTTTGTTTGTTTTGAATTCTGCCCTTGTCTTCTGGAGTATTGGCTATCCCTCCCAATTTGGTGTCATTTGCAAACTTAATGATCATGCCTTCTAATCCTTCATCTAGGTCATTAATAAAGATGTTGAACAGGACCGGGCCCAGGACGGAAGCCTGCGGCACTCCACTCGTCACTTCTTTCCAGGATGAAGAGGAAGCATTGGTGAGCACCCTCTGGGTTCGTTCACTTAACCAATTACAGATCCACCTAATCGTAGTTTTGTCTAGCCCACATTTGACTAGTTTGTTTGCCAGAAGGTCATGGGGGACCTTGTCGAAGGCCTTACTGAAGTCCAGATATGGCATGGCAAAAAGGTAGAACTTGGGAAATGCCCCATCAGCCTCAATATTTTATGGGAAACATAGTACAAATATAACAATTTCAATCTCTGCAAGATGTCTTAGCTCCCTAGTGACTACTTGTTGAGAACAATCTGATCAGCTCCATACATTATAAACTAAAAATTTGTTGTACTGCAATTATTGGCAAAGGTTTTGCAAAACAGAGATCATGTTAAAGGCGCCAGCCTTCTAGGTCTGTGATGCTGCTGATACAATTTGCCCATCCAAGAAAGCCTTGATTTGCAATTTCCCCCCTTTGATGAATGGTATTTTCTCTATAGCTTTCCAGAAAGAGTGGAAAATGCTTGTCCAAGAAAAATATAATGAAATAAGTTGGAGATGGGCCCACAACTTTTTTTCTTTCTGAAGTTACCCAATACCTCTCATTTGCTTTGTGTCAGGGTAGTTCATGTGCTAAGGACTTTGTGTTTCTCTTTTCTCTCATCTTGTGACCTATGAAGAAGAGTGCTGGCGTTTAATTATTTTAGAACCTTTTTGTTCTTATTAAAACAAATAATAAAATAGCGATTGTATCTTGAATGAAAAAATAAAAGATATCATCTTTCTAGTCTTAAGATGAAGCGTTTTCCAAAAAAGTGAAAAGTCATAACATATCCAGTATTTTCCAGTTGAGAATAGGGAATACACCATTCAATAAATTTGTGTGGAAATCTGGAGCATGAGTAACTTCAGATTTATTGTTGACAAAGTCAAAATATGGAAGCCAAGCACCATAAATACGGTATTTAATAAATTTACATTTTAGGAAAGTTTACTTGTGCTGTTAGTTTTTCCACAAGAGCAATATTCCAGATATGTATCTGGCACTGAACAAAAGATAAGCCTTCAAAATCTTTCCATACCGAGACAATTTTTAATCTTGGAGTCAGACATAGGAATGTCATTAAATGGAAACAAACAAACAAAACAAAACATTGGCATTTCATAATGTAGGAAACAAAATGGTCATATTCTGTCCATGCAGCACTGTTTATCCATTGTCTTTCTAGTAATATTCAACATTACTGTATAGGTGTGTACTCAAATGATGAATTATCTATTATGAGCTTGGAAAACCTATATTTTTGGAATACATTCCTCCAAATTCTCTAATGAGCATGGTTACTAGGATATCCTAGAAGCTACACTCCAATAAAGGACATTTCCCAAGCTCTAAGCTTACTTAATGTTGTGCATTTAGGACAAGGTACAATTGTTGCTGTGTTGATACAGCATTATAACTGCAGTGCACATCATAGTAGGAAGCAGCTTGCTGGTATAGAACTGGCTGCCAGCTAATGTATCAGCAATAGTGCTGAATATGTTGCCACAATAGTGTGGAAAGTTATGTGACAAAGATTTGTTTAAGGGAAGCATTAAGGAAGAACTGGGCATCACTCATCTAACCACTGTCAAATGTTAACCACTGTTGAGTCAACTATGTCTGCATACACCTATTTCCCTAATATTTGGAAAGAACATATAAAGGACAATTCTTCCATTATCACAGCTTCTTGTTACAACTTCAGTAGTTCAACATACTTATGAATATGTTGCTTCACTCTTTTCATTGCTGTTTTTAGTCACAAAGATAATTTTGCTCATAGCCCACAATAGACCAATATAGAAATAATACTTTGCCCCCACACTCTGGATTCTCTAATTATAACAGACAAGAAAAATAGTACTCCATATGTTCTGAAAACATATACAGAGATCAGTGCTGAGGCCAAAATTAAGTCTTAATTATTTGTAAATATTATTTGTTAAGTTTTTATGTCCATACAAATGCCTATGTCATTACTTTTAGATGCAAAAGTAACGTAACATTTTCATGTATTACAGTTAAAGGACTTAGAGTTTTCAAAGTTCTTGATGAAAACAGGACCAAGACAATTCATCCAATGATTTTGTTTCTTTTGGTTTGATTGTAAAGACACTGGGGTAGAAAAGGTTATTATTTATTTATTTACATCATTTATACCCCGCCTATATCAGCCCAAAGGCGACTCAATCGGCACAATTCGATGCCATTTTTAAAACATGCATCAATCGAATAAAAATATATCATAGCAATATCTAAAACATCAAAACATTAAAACAATGAACACCAAAATTTATTTTTAAAAAAACTGTGTCATAATATTCAGTCCATTATCCGTTCCGTCGTCTTTGTCGTTCCTAGGTCATTTCTGATTCAGTTGTCTAATTAAACTGAAACTCCAAATGCTTGCTCAAAGAGCCAAGTTTTCAATTTTTTTAAAGGTACGGAGGGAGGGAGCTGATCTGATATCCCTAGGCAGGGAGTTCCACAGCCGTGGGGCCACTACAGAGAAGGCCCTGACCTTCGTTCCCACCAAACGTGCTTGTGAAGTCAGCGGGATTGAGAGCAGGGCCTCCCCTGATGATCTCAATTCCCTGGTGGGTTCATAGGGAGAGATCCGTTCGGATCTCTCCCTATGAATCCGCCAGTTTCAATTTATTACTGTAAATTGAGAAATAAACTGCTTGGAAATAGAGGAGGGAGTTAGGAAAGTGGGAGAGAAGATTCCTGCCCCCTGACATCACTTCAGTATCGACATTCTAGCACAGAAGCAGAATTGACCCAAGGCACAATATAGGTAAGAAGTTGTGGGATTGGCAACGTATTGGCAGATTTTGTCCATCAATAGCAGAGGACAGGTTAATTGTGGGGAGGAGGCAGACTGGAAGCAGAATGCGCACAGCACCGGCCTGTGTTCTCGGTGAGGCCCTGCTCTCAGCCCCATCCCCATCTCAAGTGCAACTGGTGGGAACAAGAGATGACTGCTCCCCACCTTTGGAACTCCCTTTCCAAAGAAATAAAAATGGCCCCCACCCCCCTCTCCTTCAAAAATCTCCTGAAAACGCATGTATGGCCCTTAGTGTATGGAAAGGAGGAGGACTGGTGCACCTTAAATAAATCCCACCAAAACACTGGCTAATTTATTCATATTTTATGGCTGCTACAAAATATTTTAAAGCACAACTGATGATAGGCACTTTTAAAATATTTTAGTCATTCAATTATCCAGGATAAGAAGGTAAAGGTAAAGGTTTCCCCCTGACATTAAGTCCAGACATGTCCGACTCTGGGGTTTGGTGCCTATCTCCATTTCTAAGCCGAAGAGCCGGCATTGTCTGTAGACACCTCCAAGGTCATGTAGCCAGCATGACTACATGGAGTGCCATTACCTCCCCATTGAAGCTGTACCTATTGATCTACTCACATTTGCATGTTTTTGAACTGCTAGGTTGGCAGAAGCTAGGGTTTACACCTGGAAATAATGCCGTTCCCTGGATTTGAACCTGCAACTTTTCGGTCATTAAGTTCAGCAGCTTAGCACTTTAACCCACTGCACCACTGGGGGCTCCTGTCCAGGATATATGTCCTTAATTGAATTATGTTTATTAGTGTAATTATGTTTTATTTGATTATTTGTATTCTTATTTTATTTAATTTTAGTCCCTTATCTTTGTCGTAGGTTTACTGATGTTATTTTTTATTGTTTTGTATTGTTTGATTTGTTCTGATTATTTGATTGTGGCATTGAATGTTTGCTTTTTTGTATGTAAATTGTGCAGAGTCCCCTTGAGGAGAGAGGGTGGTCTATAAATAAAGTTTTATTTATATTATTATTATTATTATACCAGTTTTGCTCCCTTGTGTGATAAAGTCAAAATACTAATTGAACAGAAAATCAAATCATTATGTTTACTTATTTCCATCTGAATGTTGGTTACCCACGATGAAAGCCTCAAAGTGCATTTACAGCAAAAATCTGACATTATTTTGTAGATCCACGAACAATTGCTACTTTATAACAAGGAGTCAAAAGAATATTTTGTCCCTTGGGGCTACAAATTGCAAAATACATTTGCAATGTAAAATATATTACTTCCAAGATATAAGAAAGTCAGATCAGAAGATTAACATGACTGATTCATTCTGTTCTTTCTCTTTTGTCTAATGCTATCCACTCATATCAGAGATGTGCTGATCTTGCAAAAGCCACTTGCAGAAAATACTGACCTGACCTCCTTCTCACAGGTATCAGATTCATTTGTTACCATAAAAGAAAATCTAGATTGGGTGTCTTCACACCAACCTGTATTCTTTGTCTCTTTTATTCTTTAAAAAAAAATTAGGAAAGACAGATAGAGACTGGGGTTTTAGCAAAAGGTGGTGAGAAACATTAATATACTAACTATATCATATTATTCAAATTGAGATGGGGAGGAAGGGACCAAAGATGTAGCTATGTGGGGCTAAATGAGACATGCCTCCCAATAACTATTTTACTTTCTTCATGAAATTTTCCTTCAGTTCCCAAAATACTAGCATTGCTCAGAACAGCCTTTCTGGGACCCTCGGGGGGGGGGGGGTGTTGCAAGGGGGTGTCAAAGGGGTCACCAAAGACAATCAGAAAACACAGTATTTTCTGTTGGTCAAGGCGGTTCTGTGTGGGAAGTTTGGCCCAATTCTATCGTTGGTGGAGTTCAGAATGTTCTTTGATTTTGGGTGAACTATAAATCACAGCAACTACAATTCCCAAATGACAAAATCAATTCTCCCTACCCCACCATTATTCAAATTTGGGTGTATCAGGTATTTGTGCCAAATTTGGTCCAGTGAATGAAAATACATCCTGCATATCAGATATTTACATTACAATTCATAACAGTAGTAAAATTACAGTTATGAAGTTGCAATGAAAATAATGTTATTGTTGCGGGTCACCACAACATGAGGAACTGTATTAAGGGGTCGCGGCATTAGGAAGGTTGAGAACTGGCTTAGAATAAGATACTTGCGCTTGTTCATGGGTGGACATCATAAATTTGCATTGCCTTGATGGCTTTGCTTGCCCCTTTTCTTTGGATACTTATATATTTCTTAAAATACATAATACTTACGTATTTCTGAAAATGTCAATTACTGGACTGCCAGGAATTTGGGGAGGGAAGGAACATTTCCTTGGTGGACAAAATGCTTGTTTGGAGGGGACAATGCACTCTCACACACCCTGCTACACACTCTTATCCATTTTATCATATTATTCTTAAAGTATATGAAGTTTTGAAGCAACAGTGGTTGACTCATTAAAAGCAAAAATGTGGAAAACTAATTGAAAAATGGATGGTGGAAATTCACGCACCGAGTGGCACCGTCTGCAACCAATAAAATAACCAACAAAAGAATCATTAAAATCCATAACTATATATAGCATTTTTACCTCCTGCTGTGCGTTTTAATAGCGGAGAAACAATAAAACAAGTTGAGAAAAAAGCCTGTACTCTTAGCTAAATGTTGTGACTGAAAGCCACAGGAATTCTAAAGAAGGCCACTGGTTTTGAATCTGGTCTGGTCATTAAAAACCAAAACAGCCAGGAATGTGCTACATGAATTATGTAACCTGATAGACTTTCAAGGCAGGAACTATGTCATGTAGTGAAAGAAAATGGCTTCAACATTATAGGGGCTTCAAAGCCACTCTAAATAAAGGTGTCTTTTTTTGAAGCATTTAAACTTCTGTTTTCATCTTTTATCTTTTCAATAGATAAAAAGATAGCATATCCATTCACTCCCACCCATTTCACATGATACAGATATATAGCTTGACATTCTATATTAACATGTCTTTCAAAGGCAGAATGTTATTTGCATTCCAGCTTGGATGAAAGAGGTTGTTTATGCACATTTGAGACTATAGAAGGTATGGGAATCCATAGCACCATATCCATATCTATTTGAGACAAGTGGTTCACGCTGAGGTTTACTCTTCATGAAGAATACTAGAATTGCCACCTGAGAGTTGGACCGTCTCTTCCCATATTGCCCTATGAGAGCACTTCGCTCCGAGGATACTAATCTTCTGACCGTTCCCTCTGCAAAAGCAGCCAGATTGACAGCTACTCGCCGAAGGGCATTCTCGGTGATTGAACCTACACTCTGGAATGCTCTCCCCGCGGAAACGCGCGCCATCCACGACCTGCTTCCCTTCAGGCGGGCGTGCAAGACCTACCTATTCCAGCGAGCTTTTGATGGGTGAGTCTCATTGGTGTGCACCCCTCCCTGCTGTTATACTGCCCCCTGCTGTGTTGTTTTCCACACCAGGTGCTTTAATCGCTGTTTGCATGCTATGATGTTTTATTGATGTTTTATGCTATGTTTTAATCTGTGTTGTTGTTTTTACGCTGTTGCTTGGTGTTGTGAGCTGCTCCGAGCCCGCTGGGAGTGGCGGCATAGAAGCCGAATAAATAAATAAATAAATAAAGAGGGCAGAATTAGATAGATCTTGTCTCAATTTCAGTAAATTTGATAAACAAATGTTGTAAAGGTGATTGGACTACAATTTCTATGCCAATGTCCCAGCATTGACTCTAATCCTTGGTTTCGTCAAATCTATATCAATGCTTAGAACATCTAATTTTGCAATTAATTAGTTGCCAATACAACGTTTGAGTGTGTCGACTTAAGGGTCGGTGGCCGGGACAGGATAGGGATTCTGTTAGTGTACCGACCACCCCACTGCACTACACTCTCCCTGCCTGAGCTAGCTGGAGAGGTCTCAGGCCTGCCGTTGGAGTCCCAATGGCTCATTGTGCTAGGGGACTTCAATGTTCACGCCAAGACCACTCTGTCAGGAGCGGCAACCATGGGCCTATCCCAATTAGTATCAGGTCCCACCCACAGTGCTGAACACACACTGGATCCGGTTTTCTGTCAGGGATGGGATGACGGTGGTGGGGTGGAGGAGCTGACCATTGCTCAGTTGCCACGGACCGACCACCACCTGATCAGGTTTAGACTTCTTGCGCCTTCCTACCTCCGCAGGGGTAGTGGACCCATTAAAATGGTCCATTTCTGGGAGTTGAAGTCCAAAACACCTGGAGGGCCGGTAATTGCCCACCCCAGGCCCTAGTGTCTCTCTGGGACAGGGAGATGACCAGGGCTATAGACACAATCGCTCCAGAATGCCCCCTCTTGAGTAACCAAGCTAAACCAGCTCCTTGGTTCACTGAAGAGCTGGCAGCGATGAAGCGGAAGAAGAGGAGGCTACAGTGTGTGTGGCGATGGAAGCGCAGCGGGTCAGTCCAAGCATGTCCAGTTTCCTTTTTAAGGATCTACGACGCGGCAATAAAGGCTGCAAAAAAACCCACATCTCTTGCAGCCAATATTGCGTCTGCGAAGAACCGTCCAGCTGAGCTGTTTCGAGTTGTCAGAGGTCTATTAAATCCGCCTCAGAGCGGATTTAAGAATATTAAGAAGATTTAAGAATAGCTAAGAATATTTTAAAAAATAGCAAAAACTTCTTTAAGTACATCAGAAGTAGAAACCCAACTAGAAAAGCAGTTGGGCCACTTGACGAAAATGGTAAGAAAGGGACAATAAGTGAAGACAAGGAGATTGCTGAGCGGCTAAATGACTTCTTTGCCTCCGTTTTCACACAGGAGGACAGACAACATATGCCTGCAGCTGAGTCAGTTTTTCAGGGAGGAAATTAAATGAATTAAACCAGATAGAGATAAACAAGGAAGATGTTCTCACATGCCTTACTAAACTAAATGTTAACAAATCACCAGGGCCAGATGGCATCCACCCCAGAGTTCTTAAGGAACTCAAGTGTGAAATTGCTGAAATTCTAGCCAAAATATATAACCTTTCTCTAAGATCAGGCACTGTACCCGAGGACTGGAGGAGGCAAATGTAACTCCGATCTTCAAGAAAGGATCCAGGGGTGATCCAGGAAATTATAGGCCAGTTAGTCTAACCTCAGTTCCAGGCAAAGTGATGGAAACCATTACTAAAGAAAAATTACTAAGCACATAGAAGAACAGGCATTGCTGAAGGAAAATCAACATGGTTTCTGCAAAGGCAAATCATGTCTTACCAACTTGTTAGAATTCTTTGAGGGTGTAAATAAACACATAGATAAAGGGGACTCAGTCGATATTGTTTACCTTGACTTTCAAAAGGCTTTTGACAAAGTCCCTCACCAAAGGCTTCTAAATAAGCTCTTCAGCCATGGAATCAGGGGACAGGTCTTGTCCTGGATTGGAACCTGGCTAAACTGTAGGAAACAAAGGGTGGTAATAAACGGACATTTCTCTGGGTGGAAAGAGGTGAGAAGTGGCGTACCCCAAGGTTCAGTTTTGGGTCCGTTACTTTTTAATTTATTCATTAATGACCTGGATGTAGGAGTGAATTCTGAGGTAGCAAAGTTTGCAGACGACACTAAATTGTTCAGGGTAGTTAAAAATGAAACTGATTGCAAAGAGCTCCAGAAAGATCTCTCGAAATTGAGTGAATGGGCAACAAAGTGGCAAATGCATTTTAACCTAAACAAGTGTAAAGTCATGCACATCGGGGCAAAGAACCCCAAATACACTTATCAACTGATGGGATCAAAGCTTTCTGAGACAAACCAGGAAAGGGATCTTGGGGTTTTGGTGGACAGCTCAATGAAGATGTCAACCCAGTGCGCAGCAGCAGTGAAAAAGCAAATTCTATGCTTGGCATGATCAGGAAGGGAATCGAAAATAGGTCGGCAAATGTTGTATTGCCTCTCTACAAATCTATGGTGAGGCCACATCTGGAGTACTGTGTACAATTCTGGTCACCGCACCTCAAGAAGGATATAACGGAACTGGAAAAGGTACAAAGAAGGGCAACAAAAATGATCCAAGGGATGGAGCAGCTCCCTTATGAAATCAGGTTGCAACGCCTGGGTCTTTTCAGCCTTGAAAGACGGCGTTTAAGAGGTGACTTGATCGAAGTGGATAAAAGCATGCATGGGCTCGAAAAGGTGAATAAAGAAAAATATTTTCTCTGTCACACAACACTAGGACTAGGGGCACTCCCTGAAGCTCCAAGGTAGGAAAGTTAGGACTAATAAAGGGAAATATTTCTTCACCCAGAGGGTCATTGGGTTATGGAACTCACTTCCAGAGGAGGTTGTGACAGCTGTCAGCCTGGACAGCTTCAAGTCAGGATTAGACAGATTCATGGATACCAAGGGAATCAGTAGTTACTGAAATGGACATCCAAGTGCCACCTCTGTGTTGATGGAGGCAGGCAGGATTTCCCCGGGTGCTGGTTGTGGGGGGTCGGGAGCAGGTGAGGGTTTTGCCCTCCTTTCTGCTAGAGATCCCTGTGTACAACTAGTGGGCCACTGTGTGACACAGAATGCTGGACTAGATGGGCTGAGGCCCGATTCAGCATGGCTCTTCTTATGTTCTTATGTTCTTATGTTCTAACTCGGCTGATTGCTGTGAAGCATTTGCTCAGTTTTTTTGCAGATAAAGTTGCACTGATCCATTCCGACTTCGACGCCACGTTAACAGCAGTCTCTGAGGATGTAACACGACCCTTTGCTTGTCCGGTTTTAATGGATTCATTTCAATTGGTTCAGCTCGAGGATGTGGACAAGATCCTTGGAGAGGCGAGGCCTACTACATGCATCCTAGACCCCTGCCCATCTTGGCTGATAAAGGAAGCCAGATGGGGTTTGGCAGAATGGGTTAAGGTGGTGGTTAATGCCTCCTTACAGGAGGGCAAGATTCCAGCCAGCCTAAAACAGTGATGAAACCACTGTTGAAAAAACCATCACTGGACCCCACTCAATTAGTCAACCTTTGGCCAATTTCCAATCTCCCCTACTTGGGCAAAGTCATGGAATGTGTGGTGGCCTTGCAACTCCAGGGGTTCTTGGTATACACTGATTATCTAGATCTGGCACAGACTGGCTTTAGGCATTAAAGCAGCCTTGGTTGCCTTAGTAGATGATCTACGCTGGGAGCTAGACAGGGGGAGTGTGTGCCTGTTGGTTCTGCTGGACCTCTAAGCAGCCTTCGATACCATTGACCATGGTATCCTTCTGGGACGCCTCACAGAAATGGGACTTGCAACCCACTCTGGCTTTTTTAATGTGATGATGTCATATCTGCAGAGTCATAAAAGTTACTAAAAAGTTACAGGTACACCATACAATGAGCTAATGTATCCCAATTGTCATAACTATAATGTATATATAGCATTGTTGGAAAAAATAGAGTACAAATAATTAACTATTTGCAAATACTGGCAACTCTGCTTTCATGGTGGTTAGGGGGTTCTCTGCTTTCATGGAGGTTAGGAGGACAGGACCCTCATGAAATTGGAAAAAAACACAAATATATATATATATTTAAAAACCCCTTTAAAACATGTTAGAATAGAACACCTCTTTAGGAATCTCTGGCTCCTCCAGTGTGGTTGTGATTCTGCTGGAAGTTCATCTATTTAGAGGAACTAAAGATTCTCACACATGTGAGAAACACTGAGAAAGGTCACTAAAAATGGTACCAAAATATATGAAAAATCCTAAGGCATTCAAAAAGCATATAATATATTCTCACACATTATCAATATATGGTATAACATCTTATTATCAATCTCATAATTGTGAAAATCATAGAAAAGATCCGTGGACATGCACAGCAAAATACACTCAAACACGATACAATCAAGTACAATCCTCATGGGAACGGATTGAAAAGGTCTGCTATATGTGGTCTACATATAGACCACATATATGTGGCCTTAATGCGCTTTAGATCCTGGCAGAGGAGGAGGAGCAGACGGGGCCCTCCCTGCCCCTCCTGCCTGCCAGGATCTAAAGCGCGCCAAGCCTTGAAGAGGCTTCATCATGACTGGCCAACTTCAGCCCTCCAGATGTTTTGGACTTCAACTCACTCCTCCCTCTCCCCCGCTCTCTCTCCTTCTCTCTCTGCTTTCTCTCACTCTCTCTCCTCGTGGCTTCCCCCCTCCCTTCTCTTCTGCCTCCTCTCTTCCCCCACCGCACGGGCCAACTTCAGCCCTCCAGGTGTTTTGGACTTCAACTCTCACCATTCCTCACAGCCTCAGGCCTCTTCCTTTTCCCCTCAGCCTGGGCAACTTGGGCCCTCACTCCTTCAGGATCGGGGTGAGAGAGGCAGCGAGGAGCGAGGGGGCTCCTCCTTTTTTGCTGCTTCCAAGAATAGAATACCCCCTCCCTCCCTCCCTCCTTCCCTCCCTCCTTCCCTCCCTCCTTCAGTTTAACAGCTGTTTGGATTTCTGGGAGTTGTAGGCCAAAACCATCTGGAATGCGCATGTGCTGGCATACGAACTACTAACAAATTTCGTTAGTAATTACGTTACATTTTAGAAATCTTTGGAAATTTTTTTGTAAGTCTTTCTATTACTAATCAAAAAATCCCCCCCCCCCCATTAGATTTTCGAATCCCGATTTTTGGGTTCTAAACCAAGCCCACAAGACACTTTGTTGGTGTAACATGGGCCCGTATCCCAGTTATACATATATCTGCTGATGGAGAAATCTTGCTTCAATACTGCCAATGGGATGGCATCCCTCCACTATACCTGAGGCAAATGAAGCTTTCCAACAGATTGTGTGATATACAGTACACACCATTCTAGTGTCAGGGGAAAAACACAGCTCTTATGAGAAATAGCAGGGGGCTACTAGCACAGTCACCTCATTTCACCTAATGTTAGAGTTGGCTTGAGAGGTAATTCATTCAGCAGCTTCACTATTGTTCCATCTATGCATCTGTGTCAAAAATGAGATGGACTAATATCCAGTAAGATTTATGATTTTCTAGCGCTGAGCATTAGAACAGTTATTTCAGTAGAAGCTGTCCCCCAATAAAATGTATTTATTTGATATACCACATTTTATTAAACCATAATATATCTCAGTATCAATCTCTTGATTTTGAATGGCAGCTCATATTTTGTGTAAGTAAGTCATCCAATTCCTCGTTTAATAATATTTAATGACATTTAGCCAAGAAGAAAATATTTGTAATAGGAAATAGTTTGTATGCATTGTTCCAACATTTGATTTAAAACTGCTAAAGTCATTACTTACTCCCTTCTCCCTTTTAACTGGATTAGAGCCGGTCTCCAAAAATATGATTACCTTTCTCTATTTGTTTGTGGATCTTCTGTGGTAAACTCCCCTACTTGGGAAATATTTGAGCCAAATGCCTTTTGGTCTCTTCTAAAATGAAGAAGTTGAATGTACTAGGATTCTACCTCCTTTCCTCTGGTGAAAAGATATATTGGATGTGAAAATCATCATGATTCCCTTCAGTATCAATTTCCACATCTTTACTAACCGTACAGGAAATAGAAGACCATATGAATTCATAAAATAAGGAATAGACATAGGCCAGATTTAAGCAGAGTATAACATCCCATTCCCACAAAATATGTGAAATAGTATGTTCTTGTCATCTCATTAGGAAAGTTTCTGCCTCAAAGCTATTAATCTTTTCATGTTTATGATTCTCTTTCAAGTACTCTCTCTTTCCCACTGCTTTTTGTTTGGTCTGTTGACTGTTTTAAATTGTTGGGTTTAATTCTAAGCCTTAATTTACTAGCAATCCCCTCCCTCGCCACAGTGAGAACAATTTTTACCATATGCTGGTAAAATGTGCGGCATCCCAAACTTTGTTGACTCACAGTCTATGTATTTAATTACACATTTCGTTTTTTATGATCTAGGCATATGTCCACATTTTTCATGTCTTCTTAGACATTTTTCAATCAAGCAGAGACCCTATAAATTCCAATAGAGGGGAATATCATGCTAGTATTGCTACATTAGATCATTGGGTTTGCAGCATTAGCCAAGGGACTTTTCATGGTGTGGTTTCTTTCTTTCTTGACTCTCACAGTTTCTCAGATCCAAGGGTGGTTGAGGCATCACATGTATGTTAAAAAGGCAGAAGTAAGATCGTAAGCCACTCAGCCATTTATTCCCAAGCCACTCAGCCATTTCTCTTAGGAGAAATGCCTTGAATAAATGGTCTGTCTTGAAATGGACAGTCTCCAACTGGAGGCATGTACCAAGCATGTGCTTCAAGTTCACATGACAACATGGAAGTGCCACTCTATTCGTGCCAGTGCCATTCTTCTTGGAGATTTAGCAGAGGGAGAGCTTGCATGAGCAGTGAAACTATAAAGCCAATCACAAAACAGTTTGTTCCCCTTGAGCAGTGATGGCAAACCACTTAGAGATGGAGTGCCCAAAATCACCGGTGGCAAGTTTTGGGGCGAGCCCAGGGAGGTGAGTGGGGTGTGTGTGTGAATGGGGTATTTGTGAGCAAGCGGGCAAGTGAGCAGGCAAACAAGCAAGTGGACAAGCAGGGGAGGCAAGTGGGGGGCAAGTGGGCAAGCAAGGGCGGGCAAGCAAGAAGGGGGTGGGCAGGGGTGGCAGAGCAAACATGCAAGAGGTGGGCAGGCAGGTGAGTAGGTGAGCAAACCCGGGGGTGAGTGGGTGGCAAGTGAGCAAGCAGGTGGGCAAACAAGCAAGTGGGTGACCAGGGATGGGCAAGCAAGCAAGCAAGTGGGGGGGAGCAAGCAGCCAGCAGGTGAGCAGGGGCAGGCAAGTGAGCGGGGGGGCTTGGAGGTGGGCAAGCAGGTGAGCAAATGGGGGCATGCATGCAAGCAAGCCAGCAGGCAATTGGGGGCAGGATGGTGAGGGGGGGGGGCAGGTGATGGCAAATGGGCCAGTAGAGAGGGTGCTGTAACATTTTATCCCTTAAAAGTTATGAGGAAAAGTCAGAGGTGGTCATCATTCATTTCATGAAAAAAGGATTTTCCCCTCCAATCATCAGTTTTGAACTCACCACTGTGATCTCCATCTGTAAAATGAACATGTTACAGGTACTGATTAAGCATCCTTTATCTGAAATGCTTAGCACCAGAACTGTTTGGGATTTTGGAATTTTTGGATTTTGGAATACCTGTGTTTGCATAAACCTATATAATGAGATATCTTATAAATTGGACCCAAATCTAAACATGAGATATATTTATATTTTATAAACAATTTCAGATGCCAAGATTGACGAAGAGATAGATCACAGATTATCAAAGGCATATAGTGCATTTTGAAGGCTTCACAAAAGGGTCTGGAGCAACAAGCACCTGAGGCAAAGCACCAAAATCAGTGTGTACAGAGCTATCATACTGTCTATTCTCCTCTATGGGTCTGAAACATGGGTCACCTATCGCCAACACCTACGAATCCTCGAACGCTTTCATCAGCGCTGTCTTCGCACAATCCTAAATATACACTGGACCAACTATGTGACAAATGTCCTTGAGCAGGCAGGGACCACCAGCATTGAGGCCATGCTATTGAGAACTCAGCTGTGCTGGGCAGGGCACGTCTCTAGGATGGAGGACCACCGCCTCCCAAAGATACTACTCTATGGTGAACTCGCCACGGGTCAGCGCAAGAGAGGCGCCCCCAAAAAGAGATATAAGGACTCCCTGAAACAACATCTCAGGCTCGGCCAGATTGATCAGCAACAAGGGTCCAGCCTGGCCTCACATTGAGAGGCATGGAGATGCACTATCCACAATGCTGCGGCCTCTTTCGAGAAGACACGCCAAATGGGTCTCGAAGAGAAACGACAACGCAGAAAGAACCGCAACTTGGAAACAACATCACCCAAGGAGACTTTCTGTGGTGCTTTCTGCAACCGAACTTCCCTATCTCAGATTAGCCTTTTTAGTCATCAACACGCTTGTAAAAAGCATGGGATGAGTCCTTCCTAAGAATCTTCGTTCGCAAAGTAGTGCCGAGGGAGGAGGATAAACAATTTACACTCCTTGCCTGAAGGTAATTTTATACATAATATTTTAAAGTTTGTCTACATTGAACTATCAGAAAGTAAAGGTGTCATTATCTCAGCCACTCCATGTGGAAAATTTTAAAGTTTCAGATAAGGGATGCTCAACTGGTAACAAATGGTTTGTAACATGTTAGTTCCATGCTTTGTGCTTCAGAAAATGTTGAACAGCTTCCTATTCCTCCCTGGCTTTTCTAAAAATGAATAATGGTTATGGAGAAATGAGACACTCTTAGGGAGCCATTTATCAAACATTGGGTTATCATCACTTAGCATTTAATGTGATCTAGGAGACTTTATATTGTAGCCCAAAAATGTGAAAGGTTTTCAGCCACCCATGGATTTCTGTCATTTCATACAGAAATTTTATTCATAAAAGGAAAAATTAGGTCATATATTGATAGAGAAAACTCCTTATAGAGCTCATTATAGAATGAATGATTGGAAAGTAGTTCTTTTATTAATACAGCTAAGAATATGTTCTATAGAATGTTTGTAACAGATATGGAATTCCAGTAACTACCATAAGAAATAATTGAAATGTTATTCACTAACATTAATTTTTCTTATTGGTAACCACTACCTTCCCTCATCTATCAGGAATCAGGAAGGCTGTGATTTGAAGTACTAAAGGCATAGTTTTTGCATAAAATTAATCACATTTGCTGCAGCATTGAGCAACCTCATAGCAAAGCTTGTGTGTAGCCCTTTGTGCTTCTGGTAAACTGGTTTCTGGCTGTTTGATCACATTTTAGAATTATAGCCAAAGTTAATAAGGAAGCAAATTATTAAAAATAACAGAAAAGTGTAACCCCCTGGCCTCAAGCTCAAGCCTGCAGAAACACTGTATTTTCACTGTGTTTGGTTCCCTGAGTTCAGAAATGGTTATCCCTGATAAAACATATCCAGTTGTGTAATGCTGAAAAGCAACACATTGGAAACTTCTGACCATCAAGATTTTGTTGTGTTCCTATCATTCCTAAATCTTGTCTTATAGGCTGAGATTAATGAAAAATGCAGTCATACTATAACTGTGTCTATACAAGCCGCTTACACGCGGAGGTTTTCACGCAGGCGCAGTTGCTCTGGAGCTGAAGTTGAGCGCAGGAGCAACTGCACATGTGCGAAAACCTCCGCGCATGCCCAGTAGCTCCCTTGCGCAGAAGCCTGTAAGCAAAGCACTCCCTATCGGGCAGGCAGGGAGTGCTTCCCCTCTCCCTTTGTCTCCGCCAGGCCGCGTTTGCAGGGAAGGAGAAAAAATCAGTGAAGGAAGTGTAAGTGAAGGAATGAATAAAGGGCTTTCCTCCTCCTCCTCTGTGACCTCTCCTCTCCCTCCTTCCTTTCTTCGGCTCTATTTCTGTCTAGACCTGAGGGGCCTGAGGCTATGAGGAGTTGTGGGAGTTGGAGGCCAAAACTCTTAGAAGGAGGGAGGGTGGGCCCAAGTTTGCCCAGGCCGCGCTGCCTGTATTCGACCTCATTTGAACATTTTGGCTGTTTTTCTATTTACATTTACATTGGGATCCTAATTTTGGACTTATGGGAGACTCCTATGAATTATGAGTCGGGTGATAGGTAATATATTCTGATTTTGATGCATTTACATTGCATTTCTTGTTGATTATTATACAGTTCTGCTTAATATTGTCATACAATATAATACAAATACAATATAACAATAGAATGATGATATATTTTATATTACATGTAATATTACAAACAATATTGCAGTATAGTGGTATTGTACAAAATAGTAATATATAATATTTTATTTTACTTTATTTTGGGTTATTTGAGTTTTATAGAGCAATGAAATTGTTTAGTAGAGGATAATTTTATTTAAATAAATAATGTTATTATTTTATAATAATAATATAATAGAATGTTACATTATATTATAATGTCAATGTATTATAATATAATTATATTGTAATGTAGTATAATATAATTATGATATAATATAGTATGAGTATGGTATCATATATTGTATATACATTGATACAATATAATACTACTAATGGTATTGTGATATTATAATTGTATATTTGTTTTACATGGGGGCGGCAAAATAATGTTTTTTGGGGGGGCACCAAAAAATGTTCGCCTACCATTTAAAATTACCTTAGACCGCCCCTGCTTGTGATGGAGACCACACACACTGGGCTAAACCCTCTGTGGTTCCCCCTGACTGTCCTCTTGTCATTCACATTGCCATCACTACTGTTGCCCAGCCATGGACAACACAGACATGATACATTCCCTTCCCTCTGATGAGCAGTGCAAGGAAAGGATAATGGTGGTGTTGTGCATGTGGACAACAGATTAGACCAAAAAGAACCTGATCCAACTGTAATGGTAGAAACAACGTCTGCAGAACAGACATCTATAGGGCTCCATTGTAAGAGTTACATGTAAAAGTGTAACTATTTCCAATGATAAGTTATTTTATTGACATCGTTTTATTTAGAAGGAATACTTGTCAGCAAGCCTTTTCAAGTACCTCAAAATACAAAAAATATAAAACCACAATTTTAAAAAGAAGATATCTATGGAAGGCTTACGAAAATGAATGGAAATCATACAAAAATGCAAAAAGATATATTACATAATTCCCTTTGAGTCCCAATAATAGGCGGAATTGTGGTCAACCAACAATCTTTTTGTTCAAGATCAAACAGATAGCTTTCACATAAACGGAGGACTACATCAAATGCTCTTCAGTGAATGGATCTTCAGAACATTTCTGTGATAGGACAATACATGAGATGATGGATTACTGACAACATGATCTTTCCATTTATGTATTTCAGAGACAGAGCATGGCAATCTTTAAAGGGAAGAACACCCCCTTCCTCAAGTATACACAAATTTTCAGTCACTTGATCCAAAGTAAAATTTAGCTAAGGAATGTATAGGGATTACTTCACAGTGTTGATACAATAAATTAATATGATGATATGTTGAAATGAGGTGCAATTATGTGACTGCAAAGCAGGAAATGAATACATCCTGACTTGCTGACAGCTTTCAGAATGGGAAGATAATGGTGAAAGAAGAACAGCCAAAAATCACTCCTTTGTGTGCGTGCAAATTTAACATGTTTTGCATCTTTTGTTGATCTGTTGACAGAAACCATAAGACTTTCTTGGGAAATGACTTAGTGAGAGTCCAACAGCTCCACATATAAATCTTCCCTTCTGTCAGTGGAGATTTTAAAGGATTATTTTTTAAAAACAGCTATGCTTATCTTGTAACTTTCTTTTAAAACTTACATTATTATAATGAAATTTAATTTAAGTTTAATTTTCCATGGCTGTTTTTCAAACTGTATTTGATGGAAATGAAATGGACTATAACACAGTCCAAAGATTAGAAACAACACTAGAGAGGAAGGTATTTATCACTTTCTTGGAACATCATTTCAAATATTAACATACACATACTCTCCATTATTAGACCCGTATAGTGATGAAAACAAGACTAAGTGATTTGGCTCCATATCAGCCTTATCATTATGCAAAACAAAGCAGTTCAGTTGGTTGTGCCCCATTCACACTGCACAAATAATTGACATGGAAATCTCCTACAAAATCCTGGGGTTTGTAGTTTGGTGAAATACTCAGATGCCCTGTCTGAGAATTCTAAATACTCTTCTCTAAACTAAACAACAGTTTTCAGGATTACGTAGCTTTATTTATTTACTTAAAAATTATTGTACCCTGACCTTCTCACCTCCATGGAGGGACGCAGACCGGCTTACAGCAAGGTTCAATGGTATACAAATTTTAAAAAACATCTTAGAACAGCATATTAAAATACATAAAAAGCAGAAATATATATTTAAAAAACCCACATTGCCATTAAAAACACATTCAACTTGGTCTGTTATTGTTATGGCAGTTCGAATGGAACTACAGCACTATAATTCTGTAATGTACATGAGCCCCAGGGCAGGATTTTTACAAATATATTGCACAAGAATCAAAGGACTTATAACAAGAAATGACTTGTCACTAATATATTCAGCACCATTTATTTCTGTGGCCATGTTGCAGCCTCACTTCAGTCCTTTCCACACCCAGAAACAAATGAAGTTCTGCCAAAAGTGTACATAAGGGCTTCTTGGGAATCGCTAGAAGTTATTGCCAATCTCAGGACCTGGCCTCTCCTCTTCAACCTTAGAATATCTTTAGCCTTCACCGCCAAATAGTTTTGGTACCACACCAAACTAGAATGCCTAAGATTCCATAGCATTGAGCCATAGCAGTTAAAGTCATGTCAAACTGCATTAATTTTACAGTGTACATGCCCCCTTTGTCACAGAGGAGAGCTGTAGCTGCACGTTTCCACTCCCTGTGTGTTTATTTTACTTAATGCCTGCGTATGGTTTAAGACTTCCTTCTTATTTTCATAATGCTTGGGAATTTACCTGGTAGAGATAAATTGTTAGTTTCAGAATTTATCACTGTCACATGAAGTAACTTGCCCATTTCCTGAGCAGCTCACAAGAACGGTGTGAGCAAAGGCAATAAAATAGTTTCCCAATCATTCAAGTGTATATTCTCCTTGATCAGGATACATCTTGCTTTCAAACACTTTTACACCTGAGACTTTTCTATGGTGTCCAACAAGTTCCAGTTTTCAGTCTGGACGTGGTCTATATTTTTGATCTCTGTAAAAGCCACATTTAGTAGTGAGATCTATTGAAGGAAAGTCTGGGAATTTATTATGGCGCCTTCAGTTTTCAAAAATTCCCAAGAGCACAATCTACTCCCAAATTTTATTGGGTGAGTGTTTGGTATTACAAGCATGACCTTGCCTCTAGTAAAACTTCAAGTAGCTTGAATCAGGTTGTTCTCCTTGACACAAGACCTGTGACTTAGAAAAAATGATGCAGAAAAACTTTCTAAAATTAATTGCAAGAACATACATGAATAAGGTAAGGATGAGGGATGGGACTATTGAGATAACTCAGCATAGATAAGGATATGTGATGATTGAAGCCAGGACACAATTACTCTTGCTTTACCCTTCCTAAGCCAGATAAGTTAATGACACTCTAAAAAGGTTCCAAATAATTCAGAACTAGCAAACTCTTGGAATCGGCATAAGAAACTACCCTGAGTACTTTCTCTGCAAAAATCAAGTTATATACTCAAGGCCAGTATATACAATACAACAAAATAAAATAAAATACAAACAGCAAATAATATCAACAGAAAATACATGAAATAACAGAAAATGAAATAAACAGATGCAAAATAACATGATGAAAAAATAAAAGCATGGTGGGCGGGCCAAATGCATAGAATAAGATTGATAAAACGCTGGGTGAGATAAGTAAATGGAGAAGCATGTGTCTGTGGGGGAGCTCAGAAGCGGCAAACAATGGGACTGAGCCTTCATTAATGCCAAGGGAAAGTGCATCATGGGGACAGAACTATAGTTGGGACGGACATGATATGGGGATATGTGTTCACTTGTCAAAGGCACTCATCAAATTACATGGCCATGTCAGGCAGTGGGAACATGACAAAAGTGGCTTTTGAGAGGATACTGAGAATTACATAAGGGATGACAAGTCCCAGGGTTCCATAGTATGTTGCCATAGCAATTAAAGTGAGCTAGAGCACTGAGGATCCAATGGTCTTTTTGATATATGAAGTGCTAATTTAACTGGATGTGATCACTTGCTTATTCCTATAACACACAGTAAGATAATCAGGATCCTCAAGTATTTCCATATATGGTTTTGTGATTATACATTTTTATCTTTTAAAAAAAGGCGTTTCCCACACCATTTATATCTAAAGCTAATCTCTATACTTTGGAAATTTCAGGCTGCCCAGGAGTTCCCATGCTACTACAAAGAGATCAATAGAGATTTTTAAATGCCATTTAGAGAATTACAAGGCCTTGTTTTACTTCAGAGCTGGATAACTTTTAGATATTTGCTTGTTGTGAAAAATAATATAAACAGCACATTCCAGGGAAATGACTTTAAATGGGAAATGATGAGACACAGTGTTTGTTGCACTTTGCTAATATTGACATGTTTGACTAAAGAAAATGCATTGGATCTGCCAGGGTTCAATAATATTGTTCAGGGCAAACAGCAAACCTGCTGAGGTGCAAGTTCATCTGATAAAATTGTACTACTGGCAATTGTTTTTGTTGAGTATTGTTTTGATTGAATTTTAACATTGCTGTTTTATACTCTTATGTTTTATGGAATTGTACTTTTATCTGGATTGTTATATTTAACTATGTCTTTATTTTAATTGTGTTTTTGCTTTGATGAATTGTTTTGTATTTGTGTCTGTGGGCATTTTCTTCCATATGTAAGCCACCCTGAGTTCCTTTGGGGAGGTGGTGGTGGGGTATAAGAATAAAGTTATTATTATTATTATTTTCAGTTGTTTTAAAGTGTGTTTTTATACTCTCTGTAAGCTGTCCTGAGTTTCGGGGAAAGACAGCATACAAAACTAAACAAATAAATAGAAAAAATAAATCCCAGGGTTTTTTTTTCAATCATCAGGAGTTTACATAGGGTTATATGCTTAACACTGGAAAATTTCTGCCATGACCCAAGTGGATCCTGGTACTCAGTAACAGAAAACTTATTTTGGACCGAAGTTGGTTTTATTTATATTCAGTTGAAGTACAGAAGAGATGCAAACTTTATTCAATCACAGACAGTTGTCATACCTATTAATGTGAATTGCCTATACTATTCCTAATATTTCATTTGTTTCAGATAAACTTTCATTAGTTACAATTTCTTTATCACAATCAGAACAGACAGAAGGCACAGCCATTTAAAAACAACTACCTCGCTGCATTGGCAAAACGTATGAAGACTATTAAGAAATTAATTGTTTGAGAATTAAATGAGGCTCTCAAAACAAATAATTAAATTATGGTTAGCAGAAAAAGTCGATGTTGAGATTGGAAAGGATAACTCCATAGTGGAGGGATGGCCATTAAAATGACAAATGCAACTCAATGAAAATAGTCTAAATCAGTGGTTCTAAACCTGTGGGCCACAGGCCATAAGTAGGCTGTGAGGACAAAAATTAGGTCCACGAGCCTCATTCCTCTTAATTTTTATTTTATTTCCACTCCTTTCATGCTGCCTGCCACTACTTCCCTGTCGCTGACCATGGCATATGTTCTCTATCAGAAACTAGAGTTGATGTGGTCTATCCAATGCCATTTTCTGAATCAGCACCCCAAACTGAATCTAAAGTTGACCAAAAACTGATTTGTAATACTTGGCAGTAAAGTTGGAGAGTGGTTCGTGGTCAAGCAGTCTCTGGTCAAAATGGTCCTTGGTCAAGTGCTCCCTGATCAAAGTAGTCCCTGGTTACAATGAGGTTGGGAAACACTGGTCTAAAGTATACATGTGCATTTTAGAAATCAAACACCACATATGCACTGTTATAAGGAAAAAGATATTGATTGATAGCTTCACTAATATGTCTACTAAATGTGCAATCAGTATAAAAAGGCGGCTTTCATAATGGCAATCAACAGGAAATAAATTGAAACAGAAGTTGCCAATATCATATTGCCTTCATACTATTCTGCAGTGTCGCCTTTTTGTGTACAGCCCTGATCACTGCATCTCACAAAGGATACTGCATGGCTTGCAAATGTGCAGAAAAATAGTGAAATAATCAGTACACTGATGCAATTTCCCTTTGGACAAAATATTTGAGGCTATTCAGTCATGAGTCAGAACAACAAGACAGAGGTGCCTAAAAGTATGCACATCTTACAGAGAATGAGATAGGGACTCCCCCCCCTTCCTCCCTCATAATACGAATCTAGGGGCATGTGATGAGACTGGAGATTGGCAGATTCAGGACAAAGTAGCCTCACTTCACATAGTATGTGGTCAAACAGAAATGTGCTGTCACAAGATGGAGACGTGGCTCCAACCTGGACAGCACAGAAAAAGAATGAGACAAATTTGTGGTAGATCAATTTATAAAGGGCTACACATTGCGGTGACAACTTATTACTTCCAATGTCAAATGTAGTACGTCTTTGGACACTAGTTGTTGGGGAACATGGCCAAAATAATTCTACTGCTCTCATGTTCTGCTTGTGGGACTTCCATGGTTCATTACAGTTGATACAGAATGCTGGGATTCAGAATAATTGGGATTCAGTTTAAAGCAATGGTTCCCAAACTTTTTTGACCAGGAATCACTCTCCAATATTAGAACCAAAAGGGTTACAAATCAGTTTTTGGTCAACTTTATATTTGGTTTGGTTATTTGGGGTGACGATTCAGAAAATTGCATTAAATAATACATCAGTTCTAGTTTCTGTTACAGAACATATGCCATCCAGTAGTTGCCATCTGCTCACCCACGGAAAACCATATTTAATAATGTCTCATGGCCCACCCACAGGTTGGGAAACACTGGTTTAGAGAGACAAAATACCCTTTTGCCTCTCTAAACTGAATCCTGATTATTCCCATTCTGAATATTCCTACTCCCACCCCAATTTAAATTATGATGAAAATATGACTATATTAACAATGGACTATATATATCACATGTACAAGACCTCTATTTCTGCATGATGACCAAGGTCCCAAGAGGATCCAGATGAAGATTAAGGATTTCTTAATCAACTTAATTTTTGAAATCTTGAAAACCATAGCAGTAACCATGCCAAATGTAGGATTCTGGGAACCATATTCTCTATAACTTTTCCAAACTTTACTTTTATGATTAAATCTACTAAAATCATTCTCAGTATTTCCACAATGCTACAGACTGAATTTTCATAAAGTCATATGTATATATTATTGAAGCCATATGTAGGTCATACATAAGCAAATCAATGAAACATCCTTCTGTTGTGCTTTGTCAGTCTATGCGGAAGCTTATCAGCAGTCTTCCCAGTTCCAGCCCTCTGTCAATTCACACAGAGTCAGAGTAAATGGAAAAACAGACTTTTACTCTTAAGTAATCAGAGATAAATTTGCAGCTTTAACAAACAACCAGCCTTGAAAATAAACTTAGCCCATTGCAGAAAATAACTCACACAAAGTCCAATGCATTACAAGCATGCATTATCTGCTTCTTCAATGGTGCAAGGAAATCTTGTGTTAAATGGTCCAGAACTTCAGCAAGTCCTGTAGTAAGTCCATGGTAGAATTGCCACCAGTCTCTCCATGAACTACAGTCTTCATAATCTTCCTCACACAAACATCAAGGAAAACGCTCCTCACGATATTCTCCATGCAGGGAGTGGCTCAATCTTAATTGCTTAATTATCCAGGTGTTCTTCCTCAACACACATCCAAACAGAAGATGATCCTTGCAAATACTTAACTAGTATATGTCCATATCCTGTAACACCTTCTTTATCTTAAGGCAACATATAGGTGTTGGCTCATGTACTTTCTAATCATTTGAGAGATTAATTTATTGTATTTTACTTCCTTCTCCTACTAGATAAATTGGTTTATACGATACAGAAAGCACATAGAAATATCGTTTTCATGATTCTTTTTCTTGTTTTGCTTGGTGTTATCATCCCCATGATCTCTAGGCTGAGTGTGACTAATTATGTAGTCAAATCAGTATCATCTATGCATTGGCTTAGAGAAATCATAGGGTTTCAGAATTACAAAACAACAACTTTTTGGAAGAGTTGGAATATGTCCCACCCCTAGTGTGTGTTTTGTGTGTGTGTGTGTGTTGAAACATTCCAGATTGCTACATTTTTTGTTGGAAACCACGTTGAGTCCCCAGGTTATACATAAAGTTGTTTTTGTTGTTGAAAAGAAGTTGTTATTCTGACACAAAAACACAGTATGTCATAGCAAACGATATATATATATATATATATAATCTCGTTTGCTATGACATACTGTGTTTTTGTGTCAGAATAACAACAACAACAGCATATATATGCTGAATTTTGTATCACAAAAATCACAAGTTGAACACTTCCCAAGCGTCTAGGACTATGTGATGTATTTTTGAATGATGTGCGCAGATCTAAGTAAGGTGGCCTTTTTGCAGTTGACAGATCATGATTTTGTCAGTCAGTCAGTCAGTCACGTTTATTGAGTAACCGTCAGGTCATTTCAAATAAAAGCTCCAACAGTAGTAGTATACAAGATAAGGATAAAATCAGTACCTAGTGTACAAGGCAAACAATGTAACACATTAAAAACTAAACTTATTGCAATTGTCTTGCGTCAACACATAGGAAGGGGAACTATTAGCATAGGATACTTAAGAGGCCCGGTGATCAGTTGATGTGACGCTTATTACCGCTGTACCGTGGGCTGTTCCATGCCGCCTACTGGAACTCATCCCCCGCACAGTTGACTCCAATAGACTCCATATACCGCTGTCTCTTTTTATATGCTCTAAATAGGTAAGCAGCAGTTGACAGATCGTGATTTTGTCAATGTTTATTGTTTTCAAATGCCGACCAAGATCTTTTGGCACAGCACCCAGTATGCCGATCACCATTGGGACCACCTGTACTGGTTTATGTCAGTGCATTTGCAGTTTGATTTTGAAGTCCTGATAATGGCTGAGTTTTTCCTATTGTTTTTCCTCAATGCAACTTCACCTGGTATGGCGACATCAATAATCCAAACTTTTTCTTTTCAACAATTGTGATGTCTGGTGTATTGTGTTCCAAAGCTTTGTCAGTCTGGATTCTCGATTCTGTCAGTTTGGATTATTATTATTATTATTATTATTATTTGTCCTTAGTAGCCACAAAATACTGACTTGTTGGTAGGGTGGGGTAGGGTTGGAAAACTAGGTGTGCAGCAGAATGGAACATATATGATAAAGGAAAGTGATTGATTGGAACAGTGAAGTGTAACATTTTGTATACACTTCACTGAGTGTATAGAGGCAATATAAATTGAGGAAGCACTGTACATCTATTGAGGAACAGAGCTATATGTACCATGTGGGTCCTGAACCTACTATGCTAGCCTTCTGGTCTCAGGTGATGCAGAAAATAGTAATAGGGACCAGTTGTGGATGTAAGATTGAATAACTAATCTTGTTGGTTCACAGAATGGTAGGGGTTCAACTGTATTTCTTACCTCAAGCAGCCAGGTGTCCATGATGAATAGCTTGCACTTTGAGTACTGCTGTACTTGGTCAGCTTTTTATTACAACAGTTAACAGGTATAGTTTGATTCTCAAACAAATAAGCATTGAAACAGACTCCAACAGGTTGCAGCAGAGGGAGAGATGGATTGCCAGAATTTTTAGTTTGCTCTGCTGAGAAAACAACTGCATTTGGTTCCCCATTCAGCTCTTATTCAAATTAGGATGCATTTACACTGTAGAAGGAATGTAGCTTGACACCACTTTAATTGCCATTGCTCGATGCTATGGAATCATGGGAGTTGTAGTTTAATCGGTCTTTAGCCTTCTCTGCCAAGGAGACCCAATGCCTCACCAAATGATTATTCCCAAGATTCCATAGCAATGAGCAGGGCACTTAAAGCGGTGTCAAACTGCATTACTTCTACAGCGTAGACACATGCTTAGTCATTACAAGACTCTTTTTTCAAAACAAGGATCCCTATTAGTCTCTTGCACATAAAATGGAGGAAGGTGGGCAGGGCCGTAGCCAGGATTTTAGTTCGGGGGGCTGAGTTTGGTTGGGGGGGCTGAGACTGGGTGGAAGAGGGTCTACCCTAGCAAACCTTTTGTATTGTTATCCCAGTAGCCCCATTAATGTGGGATATGATGAGCATGGTGATCAGATCATGATATGAATAAACATAACAGTTTAAATAATGTACCAGTAAGGCCTTCTCGCGGACCACCCTGAGAATTTCGGGGCTGAAGCCCCCCCCTTAGCCCCCCCCCTGGCTACATGCCTGAAGGTGGGGGAGAGTGAGGGACGGCACCTTTAAGACTCTTATTTTTGCATGCACTTCTTTGGATGCCGTATAGAGTTATAAATGCTTGGGTATAAAGCATATTTACACAGTCCTGGGAATGGCATGGAATGTAATAGGCTCCAGAAGGATGCAAATTGTGACCCTTACCCTAAAAATTCAAAGGGCTGAACAAAGTTGCACTGGTCTTTCTGATCTCTCCTGTGGTTAGTTCAGTTCTGATGTGAAATTAATAAATCTGCTCACCAAAATTCAGTTTCCCTGGGTTCAAAACCTTTCAGAGATAGTTCCTTTTGTTACAGGACTGAGGACTTCTGTATTAATATGAGCAATGTGCCGTGAAGCCATTGCTTGGTACACACCTCTGTTAATGGACTGGAATTTGTAAATATAATGAAATCCATCTGTTTTTTCTTGTCTTTTTTATAACCTTTTTAAGCACTGCTGTTTTAAAGCTTGTTCTGTATGTCCAGAAAGTTGTTATGTTTTGCACCTTGTTTTTGAGTATTGGAATTTTTGTGTGGAGACTGTCCTATTCGCCCAATGTAAAGGAACATTGCAGGCATACGATGGCTTATTATTATGCTATCAAGGAGGCAAAAAAAATTACATTATGCAACCATGATAGCGTCTGCAAGCTCACGCCCGGCACAATTATTTAAGATAATTTGGTCACTGACAATGGTCCCTACCATCCAAAAAAATGATCATCGGGCCCTTTCTGCCTGGGCTTTTCAGAGCTACTTTGCAGACAAGATCTTGACCCTCCACCGAGACCTCCCAGCCACAATTGATACAGTAAGCAAACTTGAGACTCCGTGGCCACTCGCTGGGCCTACCTTCGACCAGTTCCAACCACTGGATGCAGAGGCTGTTGATAGGATTGTAGCTGCAACTAGACCAACCACCTGCTCCCTCAATCCGTGCCCCTCCTGGCTTGTGAAATCTTGCCTGGAGGGGTTGCGTGACCCTCTGTTGAGCATAGTTAATGGCTCCCTTAAGCAAGGAGTCTTTCCAGAGGGTTTAAAAGAGTCTGTGGTTTCTCCACTGCTGAAGAAACCAGGGTTAGATCCATCGGTTCCTTCCAATTACTGACCGGTATCGAATTTGTTGTTCCTGGGTAAGGTGATTGAGAGGGCAGCAGTGGAGCAGTTGCAATCCTTTCTAACTGACACAGCCAGATTAGATCCCTTCCAGTCCAGCTTCCGCTCGGGGCACAGGACGGAGACGGTTTTGGTTTCTATCACAGCTCCGCTCCACTGCCAGCTTGACCAAGGCGGATCGGCACTGCTTGTATTATTGGACCTCACAGCAGCATTTCCTCCTTCCTCCACAATCGGAAACAGCGAGTGAGGTGGGGTGAGTTGCCCTCTGGGGGTTCTCCCCTGGTCTGTGGGGTCCCCCAGGGGGCCATACTCTCCCCGCTGTTATTTAACATCTATATGCGGCCACTTGCTCAGCTGGTGCGTAGCTTTGGGCTTGAGTGCCATCAGTACGCTGATGACACGCAGCTCATTCTGAGGATGGAGGGCCGACCGGACTCCGTACCCAATAATTTCCATGTGTGCCTTGAAGCCGTTACTGGGTGGCTATGAGCCAGTAGGTTGAAGGTGAATCCAGCAAAGACGGAAATCCTCTGGCTGGGCTGTCCAGGCGATAGGGATATTCAGCTGCTGACCCTGGATGGCGAGGCACTATGCCCGTCATCATCAGTAAAAAGCCTGGGAGTCCTTTTGGACCCTCTGCTGCCAATGGAGGCTCAAATCAGCAGAACAGTATTTTTCCATCTGTGACAGGCTAGGCAGCTGGCTCCCTATATGTCTCGGAACGACTTAGCCACGGTGATCCAGGCTACGGTCATCTCAAGACTTGACTACTGTAATGTGCTCTACATTGGCCTGCCTCTGACAGTGATCCGGAAACTCAAGCTAGTGCAGAATGCTGCAGCCTGGCTACTCGCAGGGGAGCCTGCAAGTTGCCGTATCACCCCAGTTCTGCAGGGACTGCACTGGCTACCAATTGAGTACTGGATCACTTTCAAAGTGTTAGTTTTAACTTTCAAGGCCTTACATAGTCTGGGGCCAGTGTACTTGAAGGATCGCCTGTTCCCATATAGTCCCTGGAGAGCACTGCAATCAGAAGATCAGAATCTCTTAGTTATTCCTAGTGTGAAGGCTTACCACCTGACGACAACCCGACGAAGGGCTTTCTCTATCATTGCACCAGTTTTGTGGAATGATCTGTCCTCTGAGACTCGGGCCTTGTTAAATTTGGTAATTTTTTTGCAAAGCGTGTAAGACCTTCTTGTTTAGACAAACCTTTGAGTCCTAATGATGTTTTAAATGTTTATTGTTTTATTGTTTAATTGTCGTGTTGAAATTCTTTAAACCGCCCCAAGCCTCTAGGAGTGGTGGTGTACAAATCGAATAAATAAATAAAGAAATAAATAAATATTATCACTTTGGAGGAATGTAAATGTACCTCTGATATTGTGGGTGATGTCACTAATCCCTGTAATATTATTGTTTACAGCTAGAGGAGTTTTGGTCATTTGTTTTGGCTGTAGAAAGACTTATCAATATGTTAAATCAACCAGTCAGAGTTCAGTGTTTGTTTATTCTCTGTTTCTTCTCTGTTTCTTAATCAAACTGAGCAAAACTAACTTGTAAACGAAAAGGTCATATATTGCAATGGTTTTATAACATCAATAAGGTTATATATAGGAGAAAAGGACTGAGGTTTTGAGGGTTTTTAAAAAGCAACATTGGCAACAAAAAAAAGCTACAAGATCACAGGGATAGGCATTTCTAATAAAAACGAAATTAGAAAGCTATCTCATGCTTTGGATCATTTCATTGTGCGGCCATAAAATGTGGTGCATATTATGCTGGAATTTTGGGGGGGGGCTCCTGTATAGAAAGCCAGCATGGTGTAGGAGTTGATTATTGGATTAATCAACATCATAGGCTATCACTTGCAGCCAAGTATATAACAAGGGTTTGCTTGATACACCTTCCCCTTGACAGGTTTCACCCTTTCTCCCTCCATTCGTGCCTCTTTGAATTCCACAGCACTATTGGTAACAACTGACCTCCAATTAGAATGCTCATGGGCCATGGCTTCCCAGTTCTCGGTGTCTGTGCCACAATTTTTAAGATTAGCTTTAAGCCCATATTTAAATCTTTTGCTGTCCACCAATATTCCACTTTCCATTCTTGAGTTGTCACTCCTTTTTCCTTTGGGAAAAGAGAATGGCTCAAACTAATGTTACTTCGCCATTGCAGGTGGCTGCAGGGCTCCAGGAGAGATCCTGGCCATTCTGGACTCCCCATACTGACATCAGCCAAAGCGCCCACATGACCTTCTTCCTAGCCACACACAGGCCTCCTCTGATGTCAGCACAGGGTGCCTGTGACTACCAGGATCTCTCCTAGAGCCCCATGACTGTCCAACAGTGGCAATGATGACAGGTACAGTAAGGTGATGGTCCACTTGGGCTGTATTAGTTTTGGCCTTGCTAGACAATGTAGACACTACCCCACTGCTTCTGCAGGTTGGTCATTGAGTGTGTGGCAACCTCTAAGATTTCCTGTGTCATTTCTGCTCTGGCACTGTTCCTACAATAACTGGCTGGTTTAAATGAGTCCTAGGTGATCCTGGGCAAGTCCTATATGCTCATCCTCAGAAAACCCTCTGATACATTCATCTTATGGTCATCATAAATTGGAAATGACTTGAAGGCATACAAAACAATAGGGAATGATACTGGAGACAGACTTTGTTCAATCAGTCACTGTCTCT
>JARBWK010000002.1:40604484-40748136 GCA_030556195.1 Anolis apletophallus | reverse complement strand
ATAGCAAAGTTATATGTGTTGTTGAAGGCTTTCGTGGCTGGAATTTTTGTCTCAACTAGAGATGACTCATTTAAATAAATAAAGTTTTTAACCCAATGTCCTTTGATTTCAATTTATCTGTTCTAGTTGAAACTGGATTTGGCTTTATAAGTGAATGAACACGGGATTGAATGAATGAGAACTTTGTCTCTGAACAAACCTTTGAGGATGCCTGCCATAGATGCAGGCAAAACGTTAGGAGAGAATGCTATAGCTTGAAAAATTCACAGCAACCCAGTGATTCCAGCCATGTGTGTTCAACAAACACATATAACTTTGCCTGTTGCATTAATCCAATGGATCATCTCTAGTTGAGAATAACCATTAGTTTTAGGCCTACATCTTTACTAGTTAAGCATATGTATCACTCCCAAGATGATATTTCCCTCCTATGAAATTGTGCAGCAGCAACTCAGAGAGCAAAGAGCACTTTCTCCACTTGGTTTTTCTTGCCAGCATTTCTGTGTGCTTTCTGGGAGGAAGCCTTCTAATATATTGAAAGGGAGGCTGTGAGATGATGGGAGTTTCACTGAGCTGATTCTGCTCCAAGCTTATCTTTGGGCATGTTCCCTTCTCTCCCACCTGGAAGAGCTATACCTTTGAACTGTAAGTGCCTGATGTCTAGCCCAGCTGTGTTTAATGACCAACAAGCATTCGGAGTGTGCTTTATGTAGACCTGTGGGGAATCCTCCTTTTGATGTTAATTCCTATTTAACATCTGCTGACTGGTTGGCAGAGAGCACTAGAAGTAATTGATGAATGTGCAAGTAATATAACAAAGATCCACTGTTGGATGGCAACACAGACCTTTACAGCTGTTTTTTTTAAAAATCTAACATATTGGGGCTTGAAACAATCATAAAACCATATGATATAATAGCTCCCAACTTAATGACTCTTGTCATTTTCCTCCCACAAATATAACTTAATAAGAAGCCTGTAATACAAACAAAGAATGAAAATTTTCTTATACTTGCCAAAAAAATATACTTGCAGCATCATCACTGTTTCTATTGATTTAAAATGCCAGTGTGCCCAAATCAGATTGCTTAACCATGTTTTTAAAATGGCAGGATTTGTGACAGCCTGCCAAGCTCTTACTATAAAAATGCCCATGAGTGCTCCAAGTATATGCTCCATCTATACTGACCATTTAATGCAGTTTGAAGCTAGCTAGCTTCAAACTGAGGTGGCCAGACAACAAACTCCCACAAAAATGTGTGAAAGAAAGCCCTTAATGGGCACCAGTGCTCTGTGCTTTGTGTAAACACCATCTATACTCAAACTGGTTCCAAAATATCCTATGTAATCTGTGTAGCAAAATCACTTTCTACAATATCAGTTTGAAACTGAATTAAATGGTCAGTGTAGGTGGCTTCTTAGCTTTAGGGTTTGAGCTAGAACCGATATTGAAAAATATATGGATTGATATATTTTAAGTTTCAGCAATGCAAGAAGTTTTATTTTTCTGAGATCCCCATTGAGAAGTCTCAGAAGTTGCTTTACAACAAACCACAAATTATGTGTCAATTTATTTAGATTCTTTCAGAGACTCCCCTTGTCTCTGAAAACACAGAATGGGTTACAATATTCCAAAACAAATAACAGTAAAAACATGTGAGCAAAAGATGGATGACAATAAAATTTCCACAATATAACCCTGACTCTTTATGGAATGTTGGCTTTTATAATTGATTTTATCTATAATCAGTTACACATTGTAGGTTTTATATCTTGTTTTCTGTTTTGTTACAGATGTTCGACCTACAAAACAGAGAGAAATTTTTTTTGGTTTATGGTAGACTTCACTGGCCCAGCAATACTTTTTGAGCTGGAAAATAAATACCGGTGATATTCAAATCTTTCCAGATTGCCAAATTCAGTATAATAATGAGTTGTCAACAACATATCAAAATCAGAATATAATATTAAACTCACTAGAGTTAAACTTTTAGATGTTGCAAACTTTTTCAGCATAAATAGAAACCTTGTCCTATTTCTTTCTCATTTCTTGCTGGGGCCCACTGACATGGTCATTAGTGCCCACTGAAGAGAGAAATTTGGAGGAGAAACATTCAGCTATGTTCTGGACACACAGCAACAATGATGTTCACCAGGACCTTCTGAGAATCCCCTAGAAGTCTCAAAGGATTATAAGGACATCAGAACCTTTAAGTTCTGAGGCCTAAAAGCTGAGAAGGAGACTACTCTTGGGTCTGATATGGGGTTTTTGCTCTCCCCTTTTGACTTTCTGGGGCTTGGGAAAGAGTAACCTAGTACAGATTTTAGGTGAGGCAGATGTCTACCTGTGACATCCTCCCCAGTCTTCCTGTGGGCAAAAGCACCTGACCCTGAGAACAACCCAGTCTCATGGATTCCCCAGCTGATCATATTTTGGAAGACAGACAGGGAAATTCCTCCGCCCTGCATAAGCCCCAGTACTCAAACTTCATATGTCAACATCACACACTCACAACTGCATTCCCAAACAAGTCTTATGGTGTAAGAGGTTTAATATATACTGGCAGATGATACATAATGACATCGTGACTAATACCCATTGATAGGTTTAGCCTCAATAAATTTCTCTAATTTCTTTTAAGGATGTACAAATTGGCAGTCAACCGGTGGAAGCAAATTCTGTATTTTCGTCAAAGTCTTCAATAAGCCACTCAGGCTGCTACATAGACAGATGTGCTTGGATTTGCTTTGAAGACATCACACTAATGTACAGACTTTCCAGACAGTAGCTAAGCTGGGACTTTCTGTGCCACTGGCTTGGGTTAGGCATGGGGCACACCTATATTTCTTTTTCTGGGTGTCTGAGGTTGGTCATTAGTAGACATACCTAAAAGTTAAGGCAAGGTTATTTGAGACAAGCCCAGTCTGAGATGCCTCAAGAGATTTTCACATCTGCAATGGCCGTAACATTTAATGCAGAATGACAGAACTGCCTAGTCATCCTGCCGATTTATCTAGATTCAGTATAAGTTTGTATTGACACTGCCTTAGCAGGTGCTGTCATTCTTAACAATGGCTTTCCTTGGATGTCACAAGAATGCAAGACATTTGGAAGCTCACTTTCTTGGATTCTGTATATAACACCAAGCCAGCCTAACAGACAATGGGCTTTTTACATTCAGTTCATGGTTGTACACTTTAGATCCAAAAATGTTTTTACAAAATTATAAGAAAATATTCTCTTATCTTCTATGCAAAATTATCTTCATGAATTCAAGGAACTGTATTTGTATTGTCGAAGGCTTTCATGGTCGGAATCACTGGGTTGTTGTAGGTTTTTTGGGCTGTATGGCCATGTTCTAGAAGCATCATCTCCCGACATTTCGCCTGCATCTATGGCAGGCATCCTCAGAGGTTGTGAGGATGCCTGCCAGAGGTTGTGAGGATGCTCACCATCCTCAGAGGTTATAACCTCACAACCTCTGAGGATGCCTGCCATAGATGCAGGCAAAACATCAGGAGATAATGTTTCTAGAACATGGCCATACAGCCTGAAGAACCTACAACAACCCAGCTGCGTTTGTGATGGATTCCATATTATTTTATTTATATACACTATTTGTTACTTTTATAGCCTGCTTTTCCTGCCACAGATTCACGATGGCATACATGGCTCTCATCTTCCTCACTTTATCCTCCTAACAACCCTATCAAGTAATTACTGTAAACTAAGGCTGTGTCTACAGGGAACAGATTAATCTAGGTTATTTTTGCTTCCCCAATCCATCTGAATCTGGGACCATGTGTCAAGATGCGCCAGCCTGTCCCCTTGCTGGCCCACTCTCTTGTCCCTGTGTGCCACCACTACTCACCACCAGCCGTGAAGCTCCCATCTTCTATTGCTGACGTTGGAATGGGAAACCTGCATGATTAGCAAGAAATTGATAGAGCAACTCTCTACACATTGTTGTTTGTGCAAGAGCTCTATTCCAACATCAGCAAATGTGACCATGGTAATCAGTGCAGGAAAAGATGGCAGTGGTAGCATCTGTATGGTAGATTGGGCTGAAACAGACTCACTCAAGCTCTCCAGATGACTACGAAGGGACAGGATATTCTGGCTAACCTAGGAAACTCTGTGGAAGTAACCGTACATTGTGTGGACTGTCCGTGCTGGATTTGAGATGAGATAGGATTTCTTTTAATTTGTGTAGAACAAACTTTAAGAGAAGATGACAAATCTAAGGTTCACTCATGTTTTATGGGTCAGGTAGGAATTGATTTTGGGTGATCGGATACCACTCTTAACTCTACATAGGTTCTTAGTGATTTGATAATGAATTTTCTTTTTTTAAAATGAACAATTATACATCGTTTACTGGCCATTTATTAGACCCCAGAACAGTGCCTAAGTTGCTCTGGTGGTTGCTCTAACTCAAGCAGCATCATGAAGAGGACTTATTAGCTATAAAATGTATATCAAAACAATGTACACTGTGCATTTTGGAACAGATATTTTGTATTTTAGAGCATAAGGATAAGGAGCTGGCCTCATATGGGGAGACATTCTTGTCAGTAACTTAAGACCCATCAGTGAACATGTGCTAAGCAGGACTGTCAGTCTGTTTGGCTTCCTCTAAAAAATTTTTTAAACCCTCCATTAATTCAGTTCCCTTTGAAAGTTTCAACATGCAGTGCCACAGGAGGGCTGATAAAATCATTACAAATTTACTTCACTGTTTTTGGTGGCACTGCATGATTAAAATGGCAACCTGCCAGCATTCAGCTCAGAAAGCCAGTGCTAGAAAATATATAAAGGCAGCAAAACAAATTAAGCAGGAAAGCTATTTGTTAAACAAAACTACTGGCTTCACTGAAGTTTATAGGTTACACAGCCACACAAAAGGCAAATTCACAGAATTATGGAACAGAAGTCGCATGCAGCTTCTCTTAATTAGTCTTTAAATAGGTGCGAGTAAGACTGAAAAAATGCATTCTTCATCTCCCCCCCCCCCCCCTGAATTTCCCAATGGAATCATGCTTTTAAAGGGAAATGCTCCCAACTCCACTCTCACAAAATAGGTCTATTTCAGAACCCGAAGCACATTTTTCTGTTTATTACAAACCAGCAATATGTTTTAGAAAAAAGTGGAAACACTGGCCAAGAATCAACATTGCACTACCAGATGCTTCTTTGGGTAACAAAATTTTATTTCCTTCTCCTCCTTTCTAAATCCCTCAATAGGAAACCAGCTCTGGGGGGTAATCACAGCTCCCCTCTTGATTTTGCAGACACTAGAGCCTCCATCAGGAAAACTCTGACCTGGCCAGATCATATCCCCCCCCCCCCCCAAACCCCTTAATATATCTCTAGGAGAACAATTTCTATTTATACTTTACAGCAGGGGTCCCCAAATAAAGGCCCACAGTCCAGAAACAGCCCTTCAAGATAATTTACCTGGGTCCTGCCCTAAACTGAAATGACAACAGTCCTAATTAATTTAGCCAAAAGCAGGCCCACACTTCCCATTGGAATACTGGTAAGTTTATATTGTTTAAAATGTTCTTCATTTTAAATATGGTATTGTTCTTCCAATTTTTTGCACTACAAATAAGATATGTGTAGTATGTGTAGTATGTTTTTTTAAATCAAACTATAGTCTGCCCCCCAACCCGGGCTGTAGCCAGGATTTTGGTTCGGGGGGGGGGTGAGTTTGGTTCGGGGGGGGGCTGAGACTGGGTGGAAGAGGGTTTACCCTAGGAAATCTTTTGTATTGTTATCCCAATAACCCCATGAAGGTGGGATATAATGAGCATGGTGATCAGATCATGATATGAATAAACATAACAGTTTAAATAATGTACCAGTAAGGCCTTCTCGCGGACCACCCTGAGAATTTCGGGGGGCTGAAGCCCCCTTAGCCCCCCCTGGCTACATGCCTGCCCCCAACAGTCTGAAGGACCGTGAACCTGCCCTCTGCTTCAAAAGTCTGAGGACCCCTTCTTTATAGAATGTTAGAAACTATGCAATCTAACCACATTCTGCCATGCAGGATTATGCAATCAAAGCATTCCTGACAGATGGCCATTCAGTCTCAATTAAAAACCTCCAGAGAAGGAGAGTCTACCAAACTTCAAGGCAGCATATCCCATTGTTGAACAGCTTTTACCATCAGGAAGTGCTTCCTAATGTTTAGGTGGAATCTCTTTTCCTGCAATCTGAATCTATTGAATCCATTTGAACCTGTAGTGTACCTTTTCTAGGCTAGAAAAATATGCAGTGCTCACCATAAGGAGAGCTTGGGTGGCATAGCTGACTTACCATTAGACAACAGTTCCTCTTCAGAGAGCAATCGTAAGACTGTGTCCTTCAACTATGTGTTCACCAAAAGGCTCCCCAAGTGGAGAAAGCTCACCCGAAAATAAAGAGGCCACATATCACCTGCTGTGGCCTTCTGAGCAGACTTATTAACTGAAAAAAGTAGATTGCATTTACTCATGCTGGAGCTGAGGAAATCGAAAAAGCCACACCAAATCCCAAGATTTAAGTTTCTTTTCCCCCTTCCATGCTCACTTCTAAGAAAAGGAAATCTCTATTTCTAAACAATGGTAAGGTTTACGTTTCTTCCTATACTACCCTTTCCATAACACTTCCCCCAAATGCCAAGACAATACTTGCTTTCTCACCTTCTCCACTCCCTCAACTTTGGCAGGAAAAAGAAAAGTAGTCTGTCTTTTTTTCTTACTCTTTCTATGTCATGACTCCAAACAACCTCACTTTGGACTTCATCAAATGGACAAAATTGCCCATCTTATGACACTTGTACCTCTTTTCAGGTGCAGAACTCACTGGTGGATGTTGATCTACTTCCGGTGGGGCTCCGTGCCTGAAGAAAGTAAGTAGTACAAGTGTTGCAGGAGGCAGTGCCGGCAACACAGCAAGTTTCCTGTGTTGCATAGAAAACAATGGGTGGAAGTTGGGCAGCGATGCTTCCCCCCATGGTATAAGGTGAGGGGTAAGTTGGGCGAAGCGGGGTGCGGGGCACTCAGATTGCCCCACTGACCTGCAGATTCACCATAGACACTGGCAAATCTGCCTTGCTGCCCTTCAAAAATGTGATGAGGTCCAAAGCCACTTCATGCTCATTCTCTTGCCTCTTCCTCCTTGATCTCCTAATTTGTTCAACTGCATAAGCTATGCATTTGGGGGGGAGAGTTACTCATTTGCACATTTCTAGGGAAACACTCTAAATTTGAAACATTATATATGGCAGCAATGCAAATTCAGGACCTCATCACACTGATGAGGGTACATGGGGCAAATAAGCCAGCCTCCATGGCGAATCTGTGGGGCAATGAGGCAATCCCAATGCCCTGCACCCCACGTCACCCACAGTGACCCTTCCCCATCACACATGGGAAAGTGTTGCCATGCATCTTCTCCTTGTGCTGGCCCTATTGTTCCCTATGGAACTTGGGAAGCCTCCCATGTTCTGAGGGAAGCACCATACCATGCTGTCAGGATGCTTCTTACACAGAGCCCTGCTGGAAGTCGCCATACATCATGTGATGGCATCCAGTGGGCTTCAAGGAGAAAGAGTGCTAGGATGCCAATTTTTCCTCATATGATCAAGTCCACAGTTGTATGCTGGGTCCACTCTATATATACAGCCTTCTTGATCATGAATAAAAAAACCTTTTAATTCTGAAATGGCATTTCCTACACTGCTAACATTATACCAAGCTATTATATTATTTTTAAAATATCAGAAAAGTGGTTGAAAAATGAACAAAATATTATATGTATTTTTCAGATTTCTTTATTGGTCTTTCAATGATCAAAAAACCACAGGAGAAAGGGGGTTACCAACTCCCCCATCCTTGTCTGTGATGTGCATCTTAATTCTACTAGTGGATCACTGCTGCTATTTTTAAAATAAGGAGAACTCAAAACACAGGTTTCAAAGATGCCACGTCATGTTTGAATCAGTATAATCACATATATATCCTCCCCCCACCACCATAATGAATTTAGTTTTGGTAAATGGTGCTTGGGTCAGAGTCCTGGAGGCAGAAAATTTCCCTACATTGTACAAAACAAACAAAGCAGTGAAAGCTTCCTGTACCACCCTGCCCACATATCTATAATCCTGCCCTGAGGGAAACCACCTATGTGAGTAAGAGAGTAAGCCAACTGTCTAGGCAAGTGATATATTGTGAGTGGCCTAGGAAGCACTTGTAGCTGTTTCATCCTTGAAGCTACCTAGATGCTTCCTTGTCACAGTCCAACTGGCTGGCGTCTAGCACATATTGCCAAACAAAAGAGGACAAAAGAAGGCAGTCATTTCTTTACATTTTGCTTGGGTTTCTCTAGTTGCAAATGCATATCATTTCATGTATGTTTCCTATTTCTTCTAATATGAATTAAAACAAAATGCAATATGTTACAAAATGCATTTTGTAACTTAAAAGGAAATCAAGTGGACCTATGACAGTACGTGTTATTTTCTGCATAGTATCTTGGCCATAATGATTGCTGTTGTGGTTATGTGTGATTATGTCACTATTGATCTCTTTGCATGACCCCTTCAGCTGTGCGGTTTTTCCGGAAGTTGCCGGGGAAATGGCAAGTGTGCAGGGTGCTTCGTGGCCCCCCATGAGTCCTCCCTCCTTCCCCCATCATATGGTAGGGATGGGACAAGGTGTGTTGGTGCCTGTCTCCATCATATGGGTGAAATGGCAGCAATGTGTGTTGCCACTTTCCTCTTTCCCGTATCATATGGAGGAAAGGAGGAAAAAAATCAGGTAGCTCCATTAGAGATACCCGAAACACACTTACTTCTCCGTCAAGTAGGAGGAAGAGTCTTGCAACACTTCTCTTTCACTTTGGGAGGAATGAGCAAAGTTTGGAAGCGTGAAACAGATTTCCTAGGAACCTAAACAAATTTCTGTTCCAGGATACACTAAATTAAAACAAACAAAGCTGAAGAGCCAGTGAATTGTAAAATATTCAGCCACAACCCACAGGAAAGAATTCTGACATTGAATATTGAAATAGTCCTGTTTAATGCTCATATTAAGTTAAGGAACAAATTACGGGGAAGATACCGCCAGCACTTGTCTTTTAGTATATCTGTGTCTAATCACTTTGACCCTTGACAAGCTGTTGGCAGCCCTGTGAAAGAATAAATAAGGCAAAGGAGATGGTAAATAGTCCATTGGCCATTAATTTGTCAAGGAAATATATTAATGTAATTGGGGTCAAATTTGTTGCTCAGCCAAGCATTCATGAGATTCACTGAACAGAATCAGGAGCGCTGAGAACAACATCTATTACAAAGTTTAGTTTGGCAGAGACAGACTTGAGAAGCCCCTCATGGGAATGCCCGGCCTGCTCCATTAGCTTATAGCGACAGCTAGGATGGGGAGGGGAGAGACACTGAGGGATTATGTTACCACAAGCCAGGAGGAAATCAATTCAGGGCAACAGTTAGTCCCTGTAGTAGAGCTGTCAGGCAGGAAACAGGAAAGACTGGGATTCTGTTGATTCTCTCTTTTAAAGTTCCTATTTTATGAGCTCATAGACTGATACTCTCATAGGTCTCCTAACAGCAGCCAAGTAAAGAAGCATTTGTTTTTGAAAACGGAGCTCTATTTCATTAGGACTGATCTTGCCATGGGACAGAGTGAGGGGACCACCACATGAAGCAGAGTCTGGGCACAATGAAAGGGCAGCAATTGTTTAGTTAGCAATGCTATCACTGTGTGTGTATATATATATATTATTGCCAAGGACAGGGAAAGGCACATGGCATTTTTCGTTTGATCTATCAAAATAATGGATAATTTAACAAAAGTGGACTGCTGTGGAGAAATGAAGACACATCACTAGCTGTTTCAATTTTGTTGCTTGTTCTTATTTGCCATCAAACCAGTTTTGACTTCTGGTGACCCTATGAATAAAAGACCTCCAAGCACCCTATTCCTCAACATCACCGCTCAAGGCTTGAAACTTCAGAGCTGAGTCAATACATCAGTACCGTGGCCTTCCTTTTTTTTGATTGCCCTTCAATGTTACTAAGTAGTGTAATCTTTTCAAATGTGTCATGCTGTCTCATGATATTTCCAAAGTTCAATAACTTTAGTTTAATATTGTTGGCTTCTCGTGACAGCTCATTAGGTTACAAAATATCTGGCCTGTTCCTGTAGTCAACTATACATCAGTTTAATTGAAGTTGTTAAGGCAAATGTCCTTGCTAAGGTTTATGAACTCATATTTTAAAGGTATATACTGACAATCGTATATGGAAGAAAGGAAGAACACCTAGGAAAAAGTACAGAAGACATCCGTTTATGTATTACTACCACAACTGGCATTGCTGTTGGGAGACGTTGCAGAAACAATTAACTACCTGGTTTTGTATATTGCAGGGATGAGACAGTGACAAATTACTACTGGGAACGGGGCTGCATTGACCATTAAGCAAAATAAGTAAGTACTTAGGGCACCAAGGGAAGCGGGAGGGGGGCTATACAGAAATTTTCCATTGTTTCCTCTTACTTCCCCCACCCCCTTTTTTTGGAACTTGATTCAGCTGCTCCATTTGCAGTTTTGTGCCATATTGTCACTCTTGAACATATTCTGGAAACAGGACACTATGGATAATCCAAGCCCTATTGAAATTCCTTCAGAAGTTACTGTAGAGTTGCCCTGGAAAACCTGAAAATGTCTAGAAAGGTAGCATCTCTAGGAATTTGCTAGGCCCTCCAGGGGGACTTTACAGCAACTTCAAGCAGAAGCACACCTTTGCCAGGAGGACATAGGAAATTCTTATAGAGGACATATTTTTCAGATGTAGGTGAAACTGTAGGCAATGAGGGTGTCATATTGTATTTAATAAAAAATATACAGTTCAAGTGTTTCTAATGAAAGTAACTGTTGAAATTCTGAATAATTGGTACTGAAATTGTTTCTGAAATTGTATTCAAGTACACTGACTTGAAGCAACATCTGAGGAAACAGACAATTATAGAATTGGAAGGAATTAGAATGGTCATCTGTTTCTAATCTGATGCCAACCAATAGAAGAATGACAAGATTCATGTCAGGAATCTTGCTGCATCCTATTTGTCACTTTTCTCCGGTGACAAAAACAAACAAACAAACAAACAAAACCCACTTACTTAGCACTCTTTGGGTCTGGTCCAGATTTGCTGCTCAGTAGATGCGTGATCACTCAGGTTCTGTACTGCAAACCTAGTTTTGTCTCAGCTAGAAACAACAGATGGAACTAAATTTTCCCCAGCTATTCTCCCTGTTTTCCCTGCTCTGCTGGGTTAACATGGTCTTGAACCATTTCAGTCAGGCTCCAAGTGTTTAGCATCTGCAACAGTCTTCCTGGTTTAGTAGTAGCAGCACTTAGAAGGGAAGAACAATCCCCTTTCTTCAGCTCATTCTTCTGGGATTTGCTCATCTGTGGACTATTAGCAAAAAATGCCCCCTCTTTTAAAAATTGGAATCTGAAATGGGGGCGGGTATTCAAAATAACTGTCCAAGGATATGCAAATATTGGTCCAACAAATATTGGTGATTCATTAGTTTTATTGTACAACTGGAGGTCCTTTTGTTAATCTCACAGTAACAGACTGGTTTCATTCATACCAATACACAAGATGATTCCCTTCCTTTATTTCCTTGTCACAGTCCTAGATTCTCCAAAATCTTTTTTTCTAACTCTCTTTTAAATAACATCCTTCAACATCAACCCCAGAGGTCACTTCGTTCCAAACAAATGAACCTCCTTGAAGTACCGGCCTTCAAAGCAATCCGTCTTACATCGACCCGGCGCAGAGCCTTTTCTGTAGTGGCACCGTCAATATGGAACACTCTTCCTAGCGATGTACAGGCCATGCAGGACCTTCTCTCCTTCTGCAAGGCCTGCAAGACTAATCTTTTCTGGCTAGCCTATGATTGCTAGGCCAGAAATCTTTTTTAAGCTAGTTTAATATGTATGCTTTTACCTCTGTGTGTTTTACCTGATTGTAAGCCGCTCCGAGCCCTCGGGGAGTGCCGGCGTACAAGTCCAAATAATAAATAAATAAATAAATCTTTCCCAATGAGAACCAAGGGGATACACAGGCCTAAGGCTCAATGAGACTAATTTCTGATTTACTTTGGTATGGTAACACACAGAGTTGATAGGCTTTGTGCCCCACCCCTTAATTACCAGTGGCAAATTTGCTAATGTACTACTAATTATTACATTGTAGCACCAAAGAAATTTGCTGTATTCTCCATGAGTAATAAAATATTTAGGAATATATGATTAAGCATATAAATCTTACACTACAATATTAAACATATTTACAATATATTTAACTCCTCGGGTTTACTCTGAGCAAACTGGTATAGCACTACACAAACACATCTTTAACTTTAATATATTTGTATGTTTAGCTGCAAAGTTGTTATAATCTGAAATTGCACTTTGGTCATTCCAGAGTGATTTCATCATTTTATTTTAGTAGTTGGGAGCCAGTCCTATGCTTGACCCAAAAATTCTGGATTCTTCTGTAGTTTCTTAATCCTTCTGAATTAGTGTGATGTCCTATCCTTGTGAAAAATTAGATGGGGAAAAAGAGGGGGGGGGGGGAGAAGAGAAAAGGATTAGTCATCAAAATAATATTGGTCTTGTTAAGAAAGACCTCAGGGGCAACTAATTATAGCTAAGAAGTCAAACACACTATTTTGGCAGCTACATTTGAAAAATGACCATAGAATTCCTGATCAACCGTTTGGGAATGATATGAGTTTCACAGAAAGACTACAAACTATTTAGATAATTGCAGCATCACTTGAAAAGGAACAGTGTTATAGCTACTTGAATGTGAAATCAATATGGTCGGGATTTTTATTTTTCTTTCCTTTCTACAATGAATCACTGTAATTCATTCAGAAGAAAAGTGTCAGAAATACTTCCAAAACAATACATTATGTGACGTAGTATTTGGGGGGCAAGGATACAATGATGTTCTGTCGTGTTAGGTATGTTAAATAATGGAGTACCTTTTTTTAAAAAAAGTGCATGCACTGCTCTCCACTGGAAAGCAATTAAACATTATTACTGACAGCATAATGCCTAGTGTTCTCCCTTAACACACACCTGCTAGACATATTTCTAGTTATGTCTTTATTTCAAATCCTCTAAATTGATTTGGTCAATTGTTGCATATACAAATGTGTGATCTGTGAAAAATGAATTTTAGACCATGGGTTGGATCTCAGTACATATTGGAATACAGTACATATTACATTTCTACTGGAATCAGTGAAGCAAGAGTCATTGCACTTTAATGTTCTACTTAAGAAGATGGATTGCAATGTTTCTGGCAGCTTTGACCCACTATCATAGCTACACAGCTAACAGGATGTCATGAACCCAAACCTGAGTAGGAGGCACCAGATTGGATGAAAAAGACAAAACTGAATCAACTTGTACACTCTGAAATCAAACCTATGTTGGATTTTTGAGCTAGAGGATATTAAAATAGGGCCAATGTACCTTGAGCCAGATCTCTCTGAAGAGTCAGCCATGTAACATCAAAGCGATCATGCCTCCATACCAATGTCATTACCCCTCTGTGGTGGCAGCACTGTGTGCTCATATGGGACAAGAGACAATGCTAGTGTTACCAGTGCTGCTATAGTAGAATCATATGTATGTCAGACAGACTTTTGCTGAGGAGCCAGATTAAATGTGCCAAACAGCTATTGGGCAGCAGCAGCAGTTGTGTGTATGAGAGAGAGAGAGACATTGGTGGATGCTTTCTCTTAAGACAGTGGCAGTGGCACCATAGCTAATATTTGTTAGAACTGCACAGGAGGCATAGCAAACCCAATTTGAATGTCTTTTACCATGAAAACCTTATGTTGAAATAATCCAAATATGAAACAAGAGATAGTGCCAGAAGATGAAAATTCCAGATCAGATGACACTCAATAAACTACTGGGCTAGAACAGAGGATAGCTATGGGTTGTACTTAAGGCTTATGATGCTATTTAAACAAAAAAAGTTCAGGTATTAACATACTCAGATGGGAAATCCAAAGCTGAAAAATGCACATTATGGGAAATGGAATGTAAGAAGTATGAATCAGCAGAAGCCAGACATTGTTAAACAAGAAATGAAAAGAATAAACTTTGTAATAGTCGTGGGGTGCAAGCTAAAGAATACTGGAATGGGACATTTGCAGTTGGATAATTACATGATGTATCAGTCAGAAAATGATCTCAGAACAAATGGAACTGTGAAAGCAGGCAAGGGATCTGATGCAAAAGGTGATCACATATTATCAACTTGATGGCAGTCAACTACAACAATGTCTTGTGCTTCCAGCTTCCAGCATGAGCAGTAACACATATAACAGAAGCTTACTTCATGCTAGGGAATTGCCTCTTTGGAAGTCTCTACTCTTTATAAATAGGGCGGAATCTGGAATTAGCAATATTTCATAATACACATAAAAGCCAGGCATGGATCTGCAGGCCTTTTTAGAATAAGTTTGCTTGGAGCTATCCAAGGTCCTGCAGCCCCATCTCTATCTGCCTACCTAAACTGCCCCAAACAACTATTGTGCCATATGAGATGTGCTTGCAGCTAGAATAGTAAACTTGGGTGGGAAGCTTCATCCAATTCAACATATATTTCAGAGATATTTCATTCAAATTAACAAACATTGTGTGCTGTCGCACGCTGGGCCCATCGAATGGCTGTTTCTAGGACATGACCTCTGTTTGCCCAATGAGACTTCGGGGTGCCTCAGCTGGAAGGGCCCCCTGGTTTCCCCAATGATAAAGTCTTTTGAGGCTTGAAATAGGTTTAACAAAGTTATTTATTTGGGCTTAAATCTTAACAAACTGGAAGACTTCAAACCGGTGACTTTCTCAGTCTGCAGTAACAGGGCCGGCAAACTAGGCAATACTGATCTTCTCCTTTTGGGGAAAATCCTATGACCCTTCCCTGGGCAATCTTTCTTTACCTTGCTGGTGTGAGCCCCCTTCTTCTGACTCCAAGCTGTGTTATGGATAGCCAGATGTCCTGTACCAGGCAAGATTCCTGTCGATTAGCCAGGCTGTTGGGACTGTAGATGATCCCTTCACAAAGGACTGTGAAGCTGTTCTGTATTTCCCCAGCAAAAGCTGGATCTGTGCTTCTCCAGCAAAGCTGGTCTGTTACCCCAGAAAAGCTGTAAGATTTAATGCCTTTTTCCAAGTAGGAAGGAATAGGCTACCTTAAATCACGTCCTCTCCAATAGAGTAGCTGTTAAGACTGAGAGGAAAAACATCCCGTTTCCCTCCCAAATCCTGGGGATAGGGGCGGGTCTGCAACTCTAGATTGATTGGCAGCCCTCTGGGCCCATAAATGCAAACCAAGAAAGTCACCTACAACATAAAATGCAAGGGAAAAAGCTCCTGCAAACTTGTAGTGCAACAAAGGGAAAACAGAGCCCTATTGGCACTGCTGTGCCAGAACACATTGGCAGAACCAGGACTTGGCCCGGTGAGTAGCGAGGGAGGGAGGATGGGTGGGTGAGCGAGGGAGGGAGGGCCGCAAAGGCGGAAACAGCTCTACTGTATATAGCATCCCTACTTCGCAGCTTACAAAACACACATACCACAAACATTCAATGCTGCTTATACGATTAACAAGGATAAACAACACAAACAGAGGTAAAATCAGTTTCCCCCATCTTGTTTCTGGCATTTTGGAGGCTGTGCTCAACTCTGACCATGAGGGGTGTTGTTGCTCCATCTTCCACGCTGAGGTGCTTTCCTCCAATTAATGTTCTTAAGGGCACCTTTATTACTTCCCTACTGAAAATGGTACCTATTTTATCTACTCACATTTCAGATTTCAACCTGCTAGGTGGGCAGGTGAGTGGGGGCTAATGACAAGGTGCTCACCCTGACCCAGGCTCGAACTGCTGATGTTTCAATTGACAGGTTTTTTCTGAAGCACAGTGGTTTAGCCTGCTGTACTAAGCCCGGTCCAGAATTCAAAGAGATTTCTTGCTTAAGTATACTGAACTAAATAGCTGATGTAGAGTACAATCCCTATTTTGATTTTTTTAAAATTGCATGGAGAATTCTTTCTTTTTAAAAAAAACCCTCATATTTAAAAGTGTAGGTATCTTGTTTTAGATCATCTGTGAGCTGCCTTCAGTCCCATTTGGGGAAAAGGTGATATAAAATAAATGGATAGATGATAGATAGAAAGACAGAGAGGTAGAGAGTGAGAGTGAGTGAGTGAGTGAGTGAGTGAGCGAGCGAGCGAGAGAGAGAGAGAGAGAGAGAGAGAGAGAGAGAGAATTAAAAACCACATTCTAGCTTGCTTACTCTCTTTGTAGGAAGAAAGCATGTCCTGCCCCCACCCCCACAAAATCTCACAGACACTTCTATTCATCTCTCTTGTGCCTTTCCTAGGTTGGGGAATGTGGAGGACTATTTTAATCTAGGACTGTTGGCAAAGTTAAGCTGGGGCCCTCATGGAGCTTTCCAAAGAATCATAATTGAAGTCATAATAACTGACAAGCCTGTCATTGCTGAACAGAGAAACGCAGAGATAGACCCCTGCCAATTAGCATTTTGGGTCTTTTCAGAACTTCAGCACTTACCAAGCACTTTACAAAGTCAAAGAAATGCGATCCTCACTTCCAAATAGAGCCTCTCAGAGTGAACTCACTTGAAGACTGCATTTCTCAGAGAAAGTAATCTCTGTGCAAGTGAAGCATGTTTTTTCTAGGTCAATCAATCCATTTGAATTTGGCATGGACAAAATAAGTCTGTAGACAAAGAGGAATGAAATGGGGCTAAATACTAATCAAAGTCTGAGATTCCTGAGAGCAGCTGCCTTGCTCCTGGCATTCCTTTGCCACAGTGTGGATTTCAATAAGACTTTTAAAACAGCCAGTTAATTATCATTGTAAATGTGTAGTTAAGAGGAAGGCTTTTGAAAATATGTGGCTATTGTTTTCCTCAAGGGTCAAGCCAGGGCAGGTTTGGGGTTGATCTCTGTCTCTTTGGGTTAAATGTTTGCCCTGGTCAGCACAGTAGGGAGGCAAAGATATTGACAGAGGCAATAGACTTCTGTCTAGTATGAGTACCAGTCCATTTTCTTCTTTCTTGAACCAATGCAAGAGCATAGTTGGGTCTTAGGAATGGTCATGAAAGAATGTGTCAATGAAATCCACATAGTGGACATAGGACTTGTCTTCCTTATGTTAATTAGTTCCAGAATGCAATTCTTTTATAAATGGCTTTATATGGTTTTTGAAAAATCACGCATCTCAGCTCAAAGACACTGCATGTCTTTTATATTTGTCAACAGTGTAATTTTTTAAAATCATCTCCAGTATTTGAGAATAATGAAAGATTATTAAACATTTACTCAGAAAGAAGGTCCATGGAGTCTAAAAGAACGTATTTACTCCCTAATAAGGGTGGTTTGTCCTTGGATAGGAGATCATCAATTAATACCAGATGAGGTAGGCTATAATTTAGAGAGAAATGAACAAGTAAACCACCTCTGGATATTCGTTGCCTAAGAAAACTCCATGAAATTGCCATAAGTCAACAGGCTACTGGAAGGCCCACACAGAGAGAGGCACATATGCTCCAAATGATCTACAGTGTTTCACTATGTTTTTCATGACTTGCATGCCCAGGGAAAGTTATGATCTCAATCTGAATCCATTTGTGTCATGATAACTTTTTAAAGATCAGGTGCCAGAGCATCCCACATTTGGAAAAGCAAACATAATTGACAATGGAAATAATAATAATAATATTAATAATAATATAATCATTTGGGGAGACCCTACCCTTGCTCCCACCAGCATCACAGATGCGATTGGTGGGGACGAAAGATATGGCCTCCTCGGCAGTGGCTCCTTGCCTATGGAACACACTCCCAAACGAAATAAGATCGACTCCTCTCTTGGCTTTTAGAAAAAAGCTGAAGTCGTGGTTCTGGGACCAGGCCTTTGGGAAGCAGACGTAGACTGTACTTTTGGACTTGACTGGATTGACACTTTGGACTTGACTGGACTGACAATGTGCTCTGCTTGATGGCTTAATTATTGGTGTTTGTAGGTTTTTAATATGATGGTTTTAATGTTTATACTGTTGTTGACTTTATGGCTGTATTTGTTTTTATTATGTAACTAGCTTGGGGACCCGGCGATGCCCGGGTCATTTGAGAAGTGCGGCAGGATGTAGAGTAGGTCATGGGGGCTCTGTGTGCTAAGTTTGGTCTGTATTGGTGAATGGATGAGGGATGCATTGTTTTTCGGAAGTGAGTGAAGGTACTGCAAGTCCCATCATCCGTGGTCCGTCTCACAGTAAACTGCACCAGGCTGTAGAGTGGGTCATGAGGGCTCTGTGTGCCAGATTTGGTGTTGATCAGTCATTGGATTAGGTTTGTAGCAGGATTGGGAAGTGAGGGAAGGTACTGCAAGTCCCATCATCCATGTTCTGTCCCCCTCCAAACTTCAGTAGGCTGTAGAGTGGGTCACTGGGGCTCTGTGTGCCAAGTGTGGACTTTCTCGGTGTTTGTTGGGGGCCACAGTGGTCTGTGGGAACAGAGGGGTGTAAAAGTACTACAAATCCCATCATCCATTGTCAGTCCTCCCCCAAACCTCACCAGGACGTGAAGGCAGTCATGGGGGTTATGTATGCCAAGTTTGGTCTCGATCAGTGATTGGATGAGGGTTGCAGCGGACTTGGGAAGTGAGTAGAGGCACTTCAAGTCCCATCATCCATGGCCCACCCTCCTCCGAACTGCACCAGGACGTAGAGTGGGTCATGGGGGCTGTGTGTGCTGAGTGTGGTCTGTATTTGGTCCTTTTTGGTGGCCTCAGTGGTCTGTGGGAACCAAAGTCTTGGAAAGTACTACAAATCCCATAATACGTGGGTCATGTCATAGGGGGTGATGTGTACCAAGTTTGGTGCAGGTCCATCACCCGCGCTGGTCGCTGTGGCCTGTGAAAGTGGCTGCCACATATCCGCCCTGGCCTGTGAAAGTGGCTGCCACATATCCGCCCCTAAACTCTATTTTGGGGCCTGTAATGTTATGGCCTGCTATTGGTAACTTTAAAAGGCCGAATGGCAGGCAGCCGTTTTCTAAAAGCTGAGGGGGAGGAGAATACAGGAATCCATTTTGTTTTCACAGAAGAAATCCTGTTGTTTGAATGTAGAGGCCTGGATTCTGGGTTGCTGGCTTTTTCCCTCAGTGGGAAGAAATCCTGTTGTTTGAATGTAGAGGCCTGGATTCTGGGATGCTGGCTTTTTTCCCCTCAGTGGGAAGAAATCCTGTTGTTTGAATGTAGAGGCCTGGATTCTGGGTTGCTGGCTTTTTCCCCTCAGTGGGAAGAAATCCTGTTGTTTGAATGTAGAGGCCTGGATTCTGGGTTGCTGGCTTTTTTCCCCTCAGTGGGAAGAAATCCTGTTGTTTGAATGTAGAGGCCTGGATTCTGGGATGCTGACTTTTTTCCCCTCAGTGGGAAGAAATCCTGTTGTTTAAATGTAGAGGCCTGGATTCTGGGATGCTGGCTAATCAGTGGCTAGCAATGCCCTCTGTCTGGTGCCTTAGAATTTTGGAGTGGCGAGGCTGTCCAATCAAAGGACTTTATGCAAATAGCTGCCACATATCCGTCCTTCCGCCCTCCGCATACACACATACACACAAACATTCCGTTTTATAAAGGTATACAGATACAGATACAAATACAGATGTGGTGTTGCAGCCTGTAGTGCTGTGATTGTAAGCCGTGCTGAGTCACCCTTTGAGGTGAGAAGCTATGGGATACAAATGCCATAAATAAAATAATAAATAAATGGAAATTCCAAATATATTTCATTTTTATGGGAATAAAAAAGCAATGACAGAGTAGACAAATAGGGAATAATAGAAGGCTGGAGGCACAGTTTCAAGACAAAGAGATGCTAATGCTCATATGTCTAGAAAATATTTTCTAATTTGTAAGGTTTTCTTTACAACTCTCTTGGGTACAGGAATTCTCTTGCAAAGTGACTTTTTCCTTCCGAATGGCATGTATAACTGCTCTCTTTCGACAAGCATTCAACCTGAGCAGCCCTGTGTAACATTTGTTTTTAGAATCTAGTATATAATTCCTTGTATTAGAAGTAGTTTTATTGGTGTTATATTTCTTGTTATGTTGTTTTTAGATTGTGTGAACTGCTCCGAGCCTGAGGGGAGGAGTGGTATAGAAATTGAAATAATAAATAAATAAATAAAAACTCCACAATGTTCAAAAACTCTGTTGTTTGTGAAATTCTGGAAGCTTCTAATACAAAAGTAACTTTTCCTGCTCTAGAATGACCCTGGTGAGAGAAGCATACTCAGCATTGGTTCAGGAGTTCTAGTCTGCTGGACAATAGATACTCTGATGAAACCTGCCATGAGTGGAGTTCTGCATAAAAGTTGCTGTACACTGCTACCAAAACAGTCACCAAACTTTTGTTTCAAATGCTCAGTCAGCCATCATCACAATTTTATATTATTTTAAAATTTAAGGCCGTTGTTAGCTCACTAACCCTTAAAGCCAAAACCTGCCTCATTTTTCTTGAAACACTATCCAGCTGGAGAGCAATGGTATTGTCAGTTTCTCCTTTGCCACTGTAAGGGGTTCCTCAATATTTTCTGCACTATACATAAGAAGCAAAAACTGAGGAGCATCTAATGGAATCGTCCAAACAACCTGGAGACATGACTAAATATGTTCAAAAAGATTGTTGTTTTATTAGCTTAAAAACCCAGATGCATGTTGACCTGTGTGCACTTTTAAGACTTTATTTGGGGTTATATAAAATCATAAAAGGACAGGCTGTAAATACATGATAGATCACATTGCATATAATCATAATTACATTGCCCATGGCCTTCACATACCTATTTAGAATTAAAGTTCAGAAGAATCTGGACTAGGAACTCTCAAACAATATACTAGACAAGTGAAAACATGTGAGCAAAGCCTGAAAATGTATTTATATCTTGTGATGTAAGGATCTTTGGTTTCTAGAAGCTGACATGAAAATCTAAAACTCCTCCCATTCTTGTAAAACCTTCCAGGGTTTTCAGATTATCTCTTTCCCTTTAAGCAAGATACAGGAATATGTCCTTCAATTTTTTAGTGTCTACTTCCAGGATGGTAGATTGTCAGGATTGGCTTCACCATCAGACAGTGTGAGGCACATCCTCTGGGCAACATATACTAAAGGACAGCAATTCCTCCAGCAAGTAGACCGCATGGAGGCTGTGGCAGCGCAGAATCATTCTATGGACATTCATCAGTGTCTTGTTCCCATTTATGGGAAATTGTAGCTCAGTTCTTATTGATACTGTTAACCTAGAATAAGCTTTTTAAATTGTTATCCTTCCATCTCTATACCTCAATTAAGGGACAGAAAAATTCCTAGCTTGCATATAGCCCATGGAAAATTCAATTGCCAAGCTTGATAGACATTCCAACAAAAATCCTAGGGTTGTTTTTAGTATATTCTATGCGTGGGTTCTGTGAAAGATCTCATGACATTTTTTGAAAATGTGGGGAAAAAACTGAGCATATAGTCCCTCTATATGTCATAGGTCTATAATCACCACAATGTCTTAGCATTTGCTGTACTGACTAGGACTGATGGAAGTAGCAATTCAGCAGCATCCTCGACCTCATCACATTGGAGTTGAAATTGCCACTTTTGCCTCTTTTGGACAGGGCCTGCCGAGCACCATCAGATGACACAGGTTTGGTCCCACCCCATACCTCCTGAAGTGGAGGGGAAGCATTACATGATGCTTCCTCTGCTACCATGGGGAGGAAAGTATATTTTGCATAGCTCCAATTGAGCTACCTGCATTTTGTTGCCCTTACCTCCATGTGATGGAGGAAAGGGCAATGTGACAATACAGTACATATTGCTGCCCTTTCACCCATCTGATGGGGACTGGATCAGGGCACCAATGTGACTTGTCTCATCCCCACCATATGATAGGAGAAGGAGGGAGGGTGTGCGGAGTGCCACGAGGAACCCCACAATCTGCCCTTTCGCTGGCAGCTGCAGGAAAGACAGTACAGCCCCAGGGGCTTTGTGAAGAGGTCCAGAAAGCCACATTTTTTCTAGACCACCCCTGTATTGTGTTTTTCCCCACTAGGATAAACACCTTAATGAAGTGTATAGTCTCATTAAGGAAAGTAACATGGGCCAAGATGCTATAAGGAACACCATAATGTAGTAGTTTAGCACATGGAACCATATTTCACATCTCATTTCAACTGTCCTGGGATTCCTTATTTAATTGTTGCTGCCTCCATTGCCATTCTGTGGCTAGTAGTAAGCAGGGAGGAATATTAGGGAAGCCCATGGCAATGTCCCCTTACCCTGATGCAGAATGATTAGATCATCTGCTGAAATCCACCAGGAACCTCCAGAGGTGTCAGTAAATAATGTAATCATCTGGTCATAGAGACATAGTGACATGCTTCTTGGATACCCTTCTCTACTGTACCAGGCACTGAATGGGTGTGGTGGGGGCTGCAATGGCTTAATGGGGGTTGAAATATGGTAAAAAAAATACTGTACTCTACAAAAACAACAAAAAGACATATGTATGTGTAAGATAAGCATTATGTTGCTTTTAAAGCATTCTGAGGAAGCAATTTAAGTTCTATGACCAGAAAATAAGAGAGGGATGTTTTTCTTCCTCTCTACCGCTCTCATTAATTAGGATGCTTTATATTCTGCTTCCTCACAATGACTGGGGATAGATGGAAACATTTGTTGAAAATCTAGCACCAGCAAACATAGTTCAGAATACACATATTAATTTTTCTTGGACCCATTTCATCCTTGCCATTGAATGTTAGCCCAATGAGGAGAGTTTTACAGCTCTATTGGCAAGTCAGGCTCTTGGACTTGGATGGATCCCCAGGATAGTGAATTCCACAATTGTGGGAAACTGCTTTGAAGGCTTCTCTATGGGTTCTTGATATACACACTGAATATGTCTTCTTGTGATATACACACAAGAAGACACTCCCTGTGGCCTGTCTGCTCTGAGGTATTTAGGGCCAAGAGATGGATGGGAATATACTACGGGCCAACAGATGTACGGGAATAATCTAATTCTCCATCTTTAACAGAATTAAGTTCATTGGGTTCAAAATCATTTAAATCTTCATAACCGGGAAATATCTTAGAAACATTCCATTCTATCATCAGGTTGACAATATTTACCATGGAAACTATTGTTTTCACTTTTGGATAACTACCAGATTACTATCCAAAGTTCATATGAGCCACTTTGAAAACTCTCACCTCATCAAACAGTCAAAAGGTCAGCATATTTTCTCTTCTTGCTTTTTACAAGGTGCACCTATGACCGAACAAATGCCATTATGCTTTACCTACATATGTTGTCTGCTTTTTACTAAAAGCAAGAAATATAAAATGGCCAATAATGAAAAATGTGTTAAAATTGCTGCACCCAAAATATTTTAATAACTGAACAAAAGAATTCTGTTTTTGACTAAAATAAGAACTCTGATTGTTGAGACTGCCATAATTAGAAATCTTTCTGTGCCCAAATTCTTCACCTTGCTACTGTAGATCATTTCCCTTGAGCTGTGATTCAGATGTTTTCTAAATTCATATGCAAAACAAATTTGAAGATTCCACCTCAAGCAAAGAAATTTCAATAAAAAATAGTAGATGGGTAGTGGGCACTCCCTGCTCCCACCATTTCCAAATTTTAATATTCTTACATTTTCTGACAACAGTATATTAAGTTCTTACATCACTTGGAGGACACTTTTGTTCCTATTTCTCTTTCACACCTGTTTTCCAATAGTTGGCCATCAGCAAAAGGGTCTTTACTTGGTGCCAGAAAGATCCGCTCATGAGGTAAGGGTCCGGGGGGGGGGGGGTTCAGCTAATTTCATTTGGTGAGGATATTTATTTGGATCAAACACTTTGAAGAGGATATTAAAGTTTTAGAAGAAGGCAGCATATTTCACGTAACTTGTCCTTGCATTGTTAATGACTTTGAAATTGTCCCAGAACATGTACCCAGGCCACTGAAGCTGATAAACCACAGACATAAATTGATAAACAAAAATCCCTGTTCCAGTTAAGGACTTTGCCGACTGATTTGGGACCATCTGTATCTTCTCAACTCTCTTTAATCTTCATGGTTTTGGATAAACAAAACTTGCATTCTGTGAAATGTGCAGTATTTTCTCACCCTAATAAGAATTCCAATACATTAGAAGATCTAAAATGTAAAAGGAGCAATTGCATGTTTAGACTCAAGCGTGTTCAAGCCAACAAATACATGGTGGAAGAAATGTAAAATAAAACTAGATTGAAAAATATTACAATATATATTTCTTATGTTTTGGCATATTTTGTGACACTGATACACTCCAGTCACTTCCTCCACAAAGGAAAAAGGTTCTACAGAGAGGACTAACTGAATGACAATGATAGTATAGCACTTCTCAGTCAAGTTTTTTTTGCTTTTTTTTTAAGTAGAGGGTAATTTTAGTCCCAGTCATTACTTGGGTGGATAGAAATGGTTTCTAATGGCAAAAACCAATAGCTTATTTTTGTTGGGATTTTCCCTTCACCATTTTTGTCTATAGAAAATCTAGACATAGCAATTGACACACTGCCCAGTTGTAGCACTCTGATTCCACTCTAACAAGCCTGCAAACGCGGAGAGCTAACTGTATATAAGTAAGTTTATGTCAACATACTTCAATGCCTGTATTATCTTTGCTGGATTTTGAGTTGATAGATGTGTGTGGGGGGAGGGGGTATGGATTTTGTCCCTCTTAATATTACATACTAGGCCAGACCTAGCAAATGTCAAATAGTGTTATAAAATGAGGACTTGAGGAAGAGTAAATCTTGCAAGAGGCAAGCTATTTCTCAAAGGCAAATAGAAACTATACTCCAATTCATTTAGAGTTTTGGGTGAAAGTTCACATTGCTTATTCTCAAAGTGCTTCTGCTAGGAGTTCGCTGTAAGGAGCAATTTATCATTTGATTTTGTGGAATAAGGGTGGTGTAAATAGCTACCAAGCAAAGATGAAAGGCTAAAAAAGGAACAGTTCTCCTTTATTTAATGGGTTGGCCCAATTAGATTAGCTCAAAGGATTAAGTTTTAAGAAAACCCAGATAGTCACTAAGCTACATCAAAGACTGAGTCATTTTCATTCACACAATTTATTGTTTATCTTTCTTCACACAATCATATGTTTGTTTATCTGAAATGCTTCCCCATGCTTTAACATTTGCAAAAGAGAAACTCAAAACTATTGAAAAACAAAGGAATATGTATTTTGTATTGTTGCTGATTTTATGGTTTTACAACATAAACCTTCTGAGCACTTCAAAAGGAAACATGTAAAAACTGAGGATGCATCTATACTGTAGAACTAATGCAGTTCGACACCACTTTAACTGCCATGGCTGAGCGTTTGCAATCATGGAAGATGTAATTTGGTGTGGCATCAGCACTCCAGCAGGGAAGGCTAAGACTTCGTAGAACTAAAATTCCCATGATTCTATAGCACTGAGTCATGACAGTTAAAGTGGGGTCCAACTATGCACATTCTACAGTGTAGATCAGGCATGGGCAAACTTTGACCCTCCAAGTGTTTTGAATTTCACCTCCCATAATTGCTAACAGAGGGTGGGCTGTTGAAGTCCAAAACAACTGTAGGGCCAAAGTTTTCCCAATGTGTGCAGAATCCATTACTCCTGCTTCATTCATTTCTTTTATATCTTTTGTTTCTTTTGGAGCACGGAACAGAAATTGACATCCTGGTACAAAAATCAGTTTGACACAAAAGCAAGAAGGAGTAGGTCCCAGCTCCTGGCCTGCTTTTTGGCATCAGAGAGTTACAGTAAGAGGCACTTGGCTACAGGCATCCTGGCCCTGCATGGCACGCATGCTCTCTCTTTCCAAGGAATGTGTGTGTGTGGCATGCAGAAACAACTGTGTCTGCAAGGGCCTTCAGCTGCATGCCACTTACTCTAGAGTAATAGTGCTTGGTTGCAGGCCCTGGCAGGTGTGGGTGCTCTGGACCTACATGCCACACACACACTCTGTTTTCAAGTAGAGTGCATGTGTGGTGTGCAGGAGCACCCACGTCTATCAGGGCCTGCAGCCAAGTGCCGCTTACTCTAGAGTAGAAACAGCAGGTAAGAAGAAACCTCCTTAAAGCCTGTGCTAGGAAGGGGAGCCTGGGTGTGAACCCCCCTTCAATAATGGACCGGTAAAAAAATAGATCTTTTGCCATAAGAGAGTGAAAACAGGTACTTGCCCTCCTGATTTCGGGAGGCTCCCAAAAATGGATCGGGGCCCCCACTAAAATCTGGGACATGAAATGGGTCAGGGTTTACCCTGAATGCACAACCCTAACCCAAACCTGATATAGATGCATCCTGAGAGTCCCAAACTGCAAGTTTCTCTCCAAACCAATACTCTCACAACATACATCTGATGGGACCCAAAAGAGGACCTTCTTGGGTAGCTGCTCTCAGGTTCTAGAATTCCTGCCTTTGAGAGGCTGGACTGACAACCTTCATAAGTGTCACGCTAGCAGCAGGCAAAACTTTTGTGAACTGCTTGCTAAGGGAGAAAGGGCTTTCAATAAGATGTTGCATTTGTACTTGTTTGGTTAATGGGTGCATTTTTAAAAGAACCTTGATATCTTAAAGGCACCAGAACCTGACTTCTCTTGGAAGCTAAACAGGGTCTGCCCTGCTTATTAATTGGATGGAAGGCCACAAACAAATACCAGTTATGTTCCAAAGGAAGGAACTGGCAAAGCCAATTGAGTCTTGCTTGCCTCAGAAAACCCTATGAACGTCATGGGGTCACCATAAATCAGCAAATTATGTGAAGGCACACAAACACACACTGAACTGCTTTTCATTCAGTTCAATAATACTTTTTTCCTAAGTATTACTATGCTCCTCATCTTCAATCGATACCATTCCCTAGATGAGTAAGCAAGCACATTCAAGCAAGACAACATTAGGCTAGACAAATGAACTGGAAGATAAAAATAAAACACCTTCCCCAATGGCATTTCCCTATCAAATGAATGGTTCCTGTGTATGAGCTGAAGCAGATGAACAAAACTCCCAGCAACTGTAGGAGATAATAGATATTCTGCTCTGTGAGTAGCATAGCTTTTATTTTAACAGTTCTAATAATGAAAAGATGAATTATTTTGAAAGAATATTTCTCACAGACCAATGCCAAAATTATTGTTCTTAAAAAACTTCAATTTACCCCTCCCCCTCCCCCCTTTATTTATTTTTTAAAAAACCCCTGATGTCTGTCTGTTTAGTGCATTTCATTTCTTCCAAGTCATCTATTTTTGATCCTCTGACGTGTCAATGTTTGCTAAGCTGACTGAATGAAGTGTTATCTGAAAACTTGGAAACCCCTGCTTTTCATCCCCTGGCATAAATGATTTTTCTGTAAATATTTCAGTGCTGGAACCTAACACTGACTCCTGTCACACCTCATGGCTCTGTATTTCACTTTGCATACTTTCCATTTAGGACGGTTATACATTTCCCTCCATTAGCAAAATTAGTATTCAAGCAGGCATTTTTCATTTGGTGCCATCCTTCAGTGGCAAGTGATGGAGGCCAGAAGTCATTCATAGATTAAGCAGAATCTATGTTTCCAGGTAACCTTATGGAGAAATTTATGCTGAAAATGGTGTTCTCGCTGAAGGCTTAGAGGAAACTTTTCCTTTACATTAATTATTTCTATAAATCTTTTTTAACAAGTGTTTCTCGTTAATATTTCTAATTCTTTGGAAAAAAATCTTTCTTTTTCATCTTTTCAGAGGTACTATTTTTTTTCTTTCTGTTAGGATCCAATCACCTTTTCTCCCAGACCTCAACATCAAATGCCAAACCTCACATCTGTCTTGAACCATGGACTTCTCATCCAGATGCAATGTAGCAAGTGACTGATCTTAATAACAACATATCCTGCAGTCTTTCACAGATGAAAACTGTTTGGCCAAGAAAATTTAAAGTGTGGTCAACGTTATTAATGAGAAGAGAGAACACATATTAGGAAAGACTGCAGCAGTTTGCTTATGGCTAAGCCTACTGGGAAGGGTAAGATTGTGCACGCGCGCACACTTCTTCCCCACCTCTGAATTGTGTGCAAACTACTTTGAATTCAGTTTTCAGGAAAAAATATGCTGAGGACTAAGGAAAAAAGCAGCAGGGGGAGACAAAGAAGCTGGAAATGTGGGGCCACAATGGACTAATTGGGAATTTCCATGCAAAATCAGAAGTAGCAAACATAGCCTTCAGGTTGAACCACCATTGTAAAAGTATGTTAAATACTGGGAATGGCATCATTTTATTTATGTAACATTTATTTTATCCTTTAAAATTTATTTTTGAAGAACATTTTTATAGGTATTTTGAAAGAAATTGTCCAGAACAGTAGCCATTCTCTTATCAATTCTTAGTTTTTAATGGTAATTAATGATACATCAACATTGTAGATACACCATTTGACATTTAATGAGCTACCCCCTCTCTGAATAGGCAACAGTCATGAACAGTCGCATGCAAGCTACATCATTCCGAGGGTCTTATTTTTAAAAGTTCATTCTTTTATTACTGAGGGTGCATTTACATTGTAGAGTAAATCCAGTTTGACATGACTCTGGCCCCATCCACACTGACGTAACATGGGAGTAGTTCACTCCCTGTATGGCACACCAGTTAGTAACCTGGGTGATCTCTGATCCAGTAGCAGCTTCTGGACTATTTTCAAAGGCAGCCCCACTGCTCAAGTGCTCATGATTCATCAGCATTGAGCCATGGCAATTAAAGTAATGTATAAGTGTATTAATTATATAGTGTTTATGCACTCTGAAAAGAGGAGATACCACTGCTAGGGACAGGCAGCCAAAGGGCCATGGTAGTTGCCCAGTGGTGACACCCCATTGCCTCTGGCCCTATATTGCTATGTCCGAGATATTGTCTATAGGCAAACATATAGGAAACCTTATTTGTATTCTTGAAACTCATTTTTCAAAACATTTTACTCTCTATTGTGTCTATTACAAGCACAATTCCTCTAGTCATGCTCATGTGCAAATGAGGCAATACATGTCTGATAAGCATGCAGCATAGTGCTGACAGAATCTTACAGACTCCATTTCCCATCTCTCTTTAAATCAAAGTGCATTATAAACATTGCATATTTCATAAGCACCAAGGAAACAAAGTTTGTCTACCATTTGATACACAAAATAACAGAACATTTTGTCCAGAAAAATGGAAAATTAAATGTTTCTTGCTGCAAAGGAAAGGTGCCCATCAACCCACACACTGAGTACTCCCAACGTATGTCATTCTAGAGCGGGGAGACAGGAGTTCCTCTTTGTATGAGATTCAAGGAAGCCTTGGCTGACATTCAGCATAATAAAACTTAGGCCAAAGCATGATTCCTCCACATGAGGAGAAAACATGGCAATAAAGCTACCCCTGTATAAGAGATCAATGTATAGGTTTATTAGTTACTGTAAAAACATTGTTTGATAAAAGAAATCTCAGTTCTTTCAGCTATGAAAAATAATTAGTCAGAACTGCATTGGGCTAAATTCCAACGGTTAATCCTAGCTAGAGTACGGTCATTGAATTAATAGAAACTTGTCAATACATGTGCAAATTACACTGATTCATCCCACTTTTCCAGCTGCTTTTAAAGTGTCCCAGTTTCTTTTTCCTTCATCTACTTCTCCCTGACAAAAAGGTTGGTGGTTTGAATCCGGGGCGTGGGTGAGCTCCCGCTGTTAGCCCCATCTCCTGCCAACCAAGCAGCTCCAAAACATGCAAATGTGAATAGATCAATAGGTACTGCTTCGGCAGAAAGATAACGATGCTCTGTGTAGTCATGCCAGCCACATGACTAGGAGGTGTCTACGGACAACGCCGGCTCTTTGACTTAGAGATGGAGATCAGCACCACCACCTAGAGTCAGACATGACTAGATTTAATGTCAGGGGAAACCTTTACTTTTACTACTTCTCCCTTTGTCCTTAGTTTATTTCAATTGCTGCAAACTGAGTTCAAAGTCTCTGTATAATCAAATCACTTCAACCTCTCCTAGCGTGTCTGTTGTTTTTCATTGAGAATCTTTCTCATCCTGATCACAATCTGGGGTTCCCTGTGTCCTGGTTTTCACTCAAAAAACAATGGAGCATATGCTAGATGTAACGACTCTCCAACACTCGGTAAGGATCACGCGTAGATTGAAAGCACGGTCCAACACGATTTTATTGCAGGTACGACACATGTGAAGCAAAAGCACCTGCCCGCCACCAAAACACAACTTATATACCCCAACCCCCCCTCCCATCGCCCATGCAATGTCCAGGTAGGGTTGCACCATATCCGGTGATTCAGCATATCCCATATTCCAAAGGGATGTGACCTCATGGCCCCATGAGTCAGCATAAAGAGTCCAATTGTCCAATGTCCAGGCTCAGAGGAGTTACATCACTTCCCCCTGCAGCCTTGCACACATGTGGAAGTTACCTCACTTCCACATGACTCAGCACAGTCTTATATAACTGGAGCCCAAGGTCACCCAAGAACTAGGGCAAAGGTCGATGCAATCTCATGCCAGGCTGGGAGCTTGAACTTCACCCAAGCTCAAGTCTCCCAATCCTGACACTAGATTATACAGATAAAATTAAATAGGAGGTGTGCAAAAACTATTCAGGCATAAACTGGCATCTCTGTCCCCATACTGTATTTCCCTTTCTTTTGAAGCATTCTGAATGTAAATGTAAGTCTGAAGCACAGTTAACCTTTTGCATCAAGGTTTTATTTCGGTTAAATCCATACAAATTAGCTTTTGAAGTTAATAAGAAATGCAATGGGGGAGCAGAGTCTCATCCATATTAGACCTCACTCTTCATCTTCAATCTTACACCAATAGAAGTATGTTTCTCATTATGGTTTGTGGAATTTCCGTTTACTGTAAGCTACAGACTGCATTGGGGTGAGGTCATGTTGTTTATTTTGAATGGCTCCTTTATTAAAGAAATCTAATCCAAGAGCACCCTTAGAGAGTGTTTGGTGCAGCAGGATATTAATCTTATCACAGGCTTATAGAAATTTACCTTTAATTATTGTCTAGATCAGGGATTTTAAAAGATTGTCAGCCACAGAAGCAAATGTTTCTCTTGGAGCCTTGATAAATATATTGTATTGTATTGTATTATTATATTATATTAATGTATATATCGGGCATGGGCAAAATGTTAGTCCAACATAAACTTAACAGTATTTCAATGGAAGGCCCCAGGGGCCATCCAGTCCAGCCCCCTTCTGCTATGCAGGAAAGGCACAATCAAAGCACCCCTGACAGATGGCCACCCCCAATAGATGGCCACGCAGCCTTAAGAAGAAGATAAGGAGGCCTGGTTATGGCTTACGAATGGAACACTGAAGGAGATAGAAGGCCTGATTCTTGCAGCCCAGGAGCAAGTCATCAGAACAAATGCAATTAAGGCCAGGATTGAAAAATCAGCTGATGATCCAAAATGCAGACTGTGCAAGGAAGCTGATGAAACCATTGATCATATCCTCATCTGCTGCAAGAAAATTGCACAGACAGACTACAAACAGAGGCACAACTCTGTGGCCCAAATGGTTCATTGGAACTTATATCACAAGTACCACCTGCCAGTAGTCAAGAACTGGTGGGATCATAAACCTGCAAAGGTAGTGGAAAATGAACACGCAAAAATACTGTGAGACTTTCAAATCCAGACTGACAAGAGTTTTGCAACACAATACACCAGACATCATGATTGTGGAAAAGAAAAAGTTTGAATTATTGATGTCTCCATACCAGGTGACAGTCGCATTGAGGAAAAACAACAGGAAAAGCTCAGTCATTATCAGGACCACAAAATCAAACTGCAAAGGCTCTGGCAAAAACCAGTACAGGTGGTTACTGGTGATTGGCACACTGGGTGCCATGACAAAAGACCTCAGCTGGCATTTGGAAACAATAAACATTGACAAAATCACGATCTGTCAACTGCAAAAGGCCACCTTACTTGGATCTGCGTGCATCATTCAAAAATACATCACACAGTCCTAGACGCTTGGGAAGTGTTTAACTTGTGATTTTGTGATATGAAATCCAGCATATAGATTTCATTTGCTGTGACATATTGTGTTTTTGTGTCAGTAAAATAATAATAACACCAGAAACCCAGGAGCCATGCAGTCCAATCCCCTTCTGCCATGCAGGAAAAGCACAAACAAAGCACCCTCTGAGCAGTGGGAGGGAAAATGTTTTGGAAACAAGGAAGGTGAGGGGGAAAGCATCGGAGTGGCAAGGAAGGTGAGTAAAAATTACTTTTGGCAGCAAGGGACAGAGGAAAGGCTTTTGGTGGTGAGGGAAGCAGGTGGAGGGGGAGAAGCAAGGAGGAGGAGGAAAAAGCTTGGAGGGGAGGGGGAGGGAAGAGGAGGAGGAAAGCAGAAGCCCCTCAGTATGCTTTGCAGAATCCAAGGACTACCCAGAGCACACTTTGAGATCCACTGATCTAGATGTACAGCTGTACAGAAACACGAGAATATTATTTCATGCTTCCCCACCTCTCTTTGCAGATGTGCTAAGAACAGGATTCTTTGTAATCAGTGCTTCTCAAGCTTTCTGATGTGATGACCTGGTAATTGTTGCTGGGCCATATTTTTGCCCATTGGCTACAATTGCTTCCTTCCTTCCTTGAAACCTATCAAGAACTGGCTTGTAGGCAAGCACCAATCCATGGGTCAGATGAGATCCCATTATCATCATACAAATTTATATTCCCCTTTTTTCTCGTTTCTAGCTCAGGACTCAGAGCACCTAACAAACAGCTAAATTTTATCTCATGAAAAAATTAAAATGTAATTAAACTATCAATAAAATTGAAACCAATTAGCTGTTTTACAAATAGGCCACAAAAGGCCCTGTGATCAAGCAGTCCTTAAAGGCCTGCTGAAACAAATGGCCTTCATCTGCTTAGAGAAGGGTAGTAGCAGGAAGGGTAACTCAGTGTCTGGGAATGGCCACTGAGAAGGGTATCTTCTATGTTCTCATCAGAGGTACCTAATTATGAGGTCAGTGGGACAGAGAGGAGAGCCTTCCAAGAAGATCTCTAAGGGTGGGCAGGCTCACATGAGGAGATAAAGTATTTCCCTTCTATTCTAAGTTGCTCTTGCATTGGATGGTACTTCAATCTCATCTCTTTCCTGAGCATGGGAACTTTGAATGTCATGGCCTAAGTAGAATGAGGAGGAAAACCAGACAAAGATATGAGATTTAGGGTGAGTGGTGTGCAGGTCACCAGGGCAAGTGAAGGAAGTATGGGAGGCAATGAAGAGACCTGCTGACATAGGAGCAGTCAGCCCAGCAGCAAGTTGCAGCTGCTGTGAGCAGAGCTCCTGGACACTCAAAAAATTATACTTGCACAGTATACTTGTAGATTGTTTGCACAGTATACATGCAGAATATACATGATTTCAGCATTCTGAGATCTTGGAAAAGTTTCTTTTGGGATTGCAATTCTCACCAACCATCATGCTGGCTGTAGTTTAGCAAAGTAACTTTTTCCCCAAACTCTGATTTCTAGATTTCCACGGATAGGATCATGACAGATGTGCGGTTTAACTTTTTAATATGTACAGTTTATGTTTTTCAAGTGGGTGCCTTATTGGTCAAGTGTAATTTAGTATGCTTCCAGACAGCCCTTTATCCCAGAAGCATACATGTTTTTAAAATGCAGATGTTCCTGGGAGGCTGTTCACACACACATCAGAAAGTGCGTGCTTTCTGGGGTAGATGTCCAGATGTTATACTGGGACTTTCCAGTGCAACACCGGGATATGGTAACCCCTACCCCCCAAATCCTAAAACCCCTTTTAAATGTAAGGAAAACTTACCCAGCATCCATTACAGTCTTGCCAGAGCTCTCCCAGCATGTAGAAATGATGCACCAGGAGAGTGGAGTGGGGGAAGGAAAATTGCTCCCCCCTCCCGCTCTCCTGGCACGTCATTTCTACGTGCTGGGAGGAGAGCTCTGAGAAGACTGTAATAGGGGCTGGGTAAGTTTTCCTTACTTTTAAAGGGGGGTTGGGGGCTTTGGAGGAGGGGGTGGTATTCCCACAGTTTTCTGGAACAACAATTTATTTATTTATTTAAAAGTTTTGTACCCCGATCTTCTCACCTCCACAGAGGGACTCAGATCGGCTCACAGCAAAGATTCAATGCTACATAAAAATTTAAAAACATCTAACAGCAATACAAGATTTAAATATAACAGAATAAAATACATAAAAGCCAATCGCTGACTAAAAACAAATCAACTCATACTATGAATGTGTTCATTCACTTTCGTCAATAACCCATCTTAGCCTTCTTCTGGAAAAGCTTCGTTCCAGAGCCAGGTCTTCACTAGCCTCCTGAAGGACAAGAGGGAGGGAGAAGATCTAACTTCACTTAGTAGAGAGTTCCATAGCCAAGGGGCCACCACGGAGAAGGCCGTGTCTCTCGTTCCCACCAGACACGCTTGCACAGATGGCGGGACCAAGAGCAGGGCCTCTCTGGAAGATCTTGGCATCCTCGATGGTTCATAGAGGAGACAGTTCAGACAGGTAAACTGGGCCAGAACCATATAAGGTTTTGTAGGTTAAAATCAGCACTTTGAATTTTGCTCGGAAACTAACTGGCAGCCAGTGGAGCTGGCGCAACAAGGGGGTTGTGCGCTCCCTGTACCCCGCTCCTGTTAGTAACCTGGCTGCTGAGCATTGGACTAATTGCAGCTTCCGAGCAGTCTTCAGAAGCAACCCCATGTATAGAGAGTTGCAAAAGTCTATACGGGATATAACCAGAGCGTGGACTACCATGGCCAAGTCAGACTTCCCAAGGTATGGCCGCAGCTGGCGCACAAGTTTTAACTGTGCAAAAGCGCTCCCGGCCACCACCGCGATCTAATTTAGTCTGGAAAACTGTGGGAATATTGTCTGGACTGCAGTCCAGACACCAGAAGTAGTGGGTTTATCCCGCACCTTCCAAGAAAGCATGGAATAAACCCAGTATCTAATTAATTCACCACAAACCAGGTTTTCCCTGGTTGGTGGCGAATTAATTGTGGGTTGGCCAAAACGTCATCTGGACAGACCCCCTTTTTATTGTGGAAGTTTCCGCAATAAAGGGCCTGTCTGGATGGGCCCGTAGACAGCAGTCTTATGCATATCTTACAGGAAATTGCCCCAAAATCAAGTGTGTGTACGAAATGAAGTCACTTCATACAGATTTGCATCCACAAGATATATCCTGTGCATATTTAAGAGGAAAAAATATGACAAAAATCACTAGGATTTACTTCTGAGGAGACGTGAAAATGACTGTAATTTTGAACGGTTCAACTGGCAAAGTTGGAAAAGAGATAAGGCATGCCTTTTATGGTCTTCACCATACGAAACACTGTACTGCATATTTTTATTGAGACAGTTCTCAGATGACTAGCTTCCATAAGAATGCATGTTCTATATGAAATGTTATTCTTTTTTAAATAGACACAAGTCAACAGAGTTTTTGTACTTTCATCATGATGGACTTGTTTAATTTTGTACAGAGGTTAATCATAAAAAGATCATTTCATTGAGTAAACATTTCTCAATATTCCCTTTTAGAACTAATGTCTCATTCTCTGGGATTATTTTGCCTCCCACATTAAATCACAAAGTAGTTTTAAAAGGAAGTTTCTCTTCTTTCCTCCTCATACTGTCACTACATATATATATTAAAAACAATGACTCAGGCCTGTCCTGTCGGAATCCTTCTGCTCCAGTGTTATCAAAATCCTGTCTGAGAGCAATTTTACTTGAGAACTAGGCTGACAAGGTACCTATTATATTATTACAATCAATATTCATGATACAATAAGGGTGTGCATTTTGGGTAAACCCTGTTCCGTTTTTGAGTGTTCCCATTCCAGTTTTTTTGGGGGGGGAGCTTCTCGAATTTAGGAGGGCAAAATGTTGATTTTGTGATATGGCAGCCCAAAGTTTCATTTTCACTCCAAGATGATCCGGCGCCTTGGCGGCAATGGGAGAACTTCATGGGCTCCCCTTTCTGTCATTTTTAGGGCTATCGGCCACACTTGGAGGACACATGCCCATGAAGTGGGGTCATCCACTGATTTTTAGGATTTTTTTAAGTTTCTAGAAATAAAATCCCCCCTTTAAAAAAATCCCAAAAAGATATCCTGTGGGAGGATCTAATTGAGATTCAGTAGTACCTCTCCCAATCCCCCCCCCCCCCGCCTGACTTTCACTCCCCTGAAAGTCTGGCCATTTGACCCAGCAGCACCCACACCATGGCTGCGCCTTATATGTATATGTGTGTGTTATTTATATACATGTATGTATATATTTATTCTAAGGGCTGTGGGGGCACAGCAGATTAAATGCCAGCTCTTCAGCCTAGAAATGGAGATGAGCACCACTCTCCAACTAGACTTAATGTTAAGGGGAAAACCTTTACTCTTTACTATATATTTATTATATATGTGCGTGTATATATAACTTTTTTCATTTAGAGGGTAGGGGAGAGAGAAATAGGCACAGGCTTCTTGTGTGAGAGAAGGAGTGCACCCACACAGAAGCCAGAAGAAATAAACAGGGGTTTAAGCAAGTCAAGCTATCCACTCCCTTCACTAAACCACCCCAATATTTAAACAAATACCACCCCCACAAATGCCCTTTTTCAGCCCCTAAAATACACACTCACCCTCATTTCCCTAGCAACATATTTTTTTTAAAGGACTGAAAAATTGTAAACTAAGAAAATTTAATTACATTGGCAAAAGAAAAGAATTGAGGTGAAAAGTGATCTAAAGCAGGGACAGCACTGAGAGATATAACCAACTAAGCTAGCCACAGGAAAATGAAGGTGCTCACCCCAGTATTTATAGACCAGCTTGGCTAAAAGACTCGTGAGCGGCTTTCTTCTTCTGATTGGCTCAGACAGCAGGGCTCACAAGCAAACCCATGTGCATTTGGCTGCAGCTCCACACACCACATGTAGCCAAAAGCAGCTGTTTTCAGCCACCACATGTTTTGTTGCAGCCAAAAAAAAGCCCACCATGGCTGCACCTCTCGTGCCATTACAGGTGATCCGGCCAAATCTTCCAGAGGCTGTTTTGAAAAGTGTAACAATGCACAGCCCAATTATACAATGTCTGTTTTATTTCAATTATTCCTTTATGACACATTATACTTGCCATGCTTTCACTATTTTTAAAAATCTTAAATCTCATTATAATTCTCTGAGAGAGCCAATTGCCTTTCAGATACTGGCATGGATTCTGACAGCAAGCTAGCGGATATGTTAAAATTCCCTGCATCACTCTGGTGAGAAAATCAAAATGCTATACTCATATTTGTAAAAACCTTGACCAAGAACATGATGAAACTGAGAAAGCAGAGAGAATACATATTTTCTAGCAACTGAAGAAACAGCCTATTAACAGCCTTAATGAGGCAAACCTCAGTTAATCTCTGGCATTACTTCGCGAATGAAGATTCTTAGGAAGGACTCATCTCACGCTTTCTACAAGCACGTTGATGACTAAGGAGGTTGGATGTGTCCTTCGAGCCTGTGCAATGGATTTTTCTTGAGGAGCGCAGCATGCACAGAACTGGCCTCACCCTTTAAACCAAAGGTTTGTCTGTTGGGGCCTAGCAAGCTTAGGACGGTGGCAGCGAGTTCCTCAGGTTGTAGGTTTGATTTGAGTTTCCTTCTCTAGATGGTTGACCTTACAGGGTTAGATGAGCACCATCTGCCCGGGTTTGAAATTAGAGTTTTTCTTCTCTTAGGATGGTTGTCAAAAGACTAGAGAGCCCATCCTACCCGTTGACGCTCTTCGTCAGACTCTTCGGTTGTGACCTGTCTGGCATGGGAGGTCCTACCGGTGGCTATGCCACTGCCAGCATAGCTCACAACTTCATTAGGCTATGCAAGCCTCTCCCCCGCGACAACGGGGTGCCAATGGAGAGGTCAGTTAATAATACAGTAACTAAACATCCAACACAGCAAAACCAGTAATTTTGTATATTCTTAACATAATTCTCTAGTTATTTTTAACAAATGTCTTGACACTTTTAAATTTCAATAACTCTCAAGAGTAATAACTTTCAGTGATCTATTCTCTTTCTGTCGAAGATACAGATAAAATAAAAAGTAAGTGTAATTGATTGGTCACATGCCTGGAAAAGACTAGGTGGTTTGATTATTGGTCTGCTTCCATACTTTGAAATCCTTTAAGAAGCATTAGCAGGAGGATGAGGAGGAAGGAGAAGAGGAAGAAAACTGAAGCTGATACCATCCTTAGGTTGGGGAGGAGACAACAGAAGAAGCATTGGTAGCCATGTTATAAAGATTTTGGAAATGCCATCATCTTTTAGCTAAACCTCAGAATTCACCAGTGAAAATGTGGGCTGTAGTGTAAAAACAACTTTTCAATGTACCTATTTTCTGTATTAAGATTCCCAACCATATTCCAAAAATGTACATGTTAACAGAACACTTCAAACATGACTCTAGAAGGTCAGGTGTTTGGCCAACTCAGTCTTTTCTCAATAGAAGTAGTAAAACTGAAAAAAGATTTGGAAGGAGAAGGTGGTAAATATCATAGGCATACTCATTATAAGTAATCTGATGTCCTCCAATATCTCTTGTGATAAATTATATAGTCTCTGCCAATTTATTGTGCGGGCTTGAATTTATGGATCTGCAGTCTAAAAATTTGGGGAGGGAGGTACCAGATTGGCTTCTCCAGCATATACTGTTTCCTGTAGGAACAATGTGGAAAAATAAATATACCAGTAGTTTGATTCTCACAAAAACATAATATAGCAGTATGTAGACAAGCTAGCACAAGCCTATGCAAATCTGAGGCTCATCTCACCCCTCAATCTTGTCTTCCCACACAGCCAGGGAAGGATCTTGCCAAGGTTCCCCTCTAACCACAAATCACTCATGTATGTGAATCAGAATTGGTGATTGGTAATAAAATCTGATCAATTTCAGAAGGTAACCTCATAAACCTAAGACTTGTTGAGAAACTTACAATGTTTGTTACAAACCACAATCTCAGATGTCTATTCTTTTAAAATGATTTTTATTTAATTTTAAGGGGAAAAGAAAAAAGAAAGGAGGAGGAAAGAAAGGGGGTAGGAAGGTTTTACGGGTAGGAAAGAGGGAGGAGGGAAGAGGGAAAGCTAACTATGGTTGAAAGGGTATGGAGATGTCCCTACTGATGGGGGTGGGAGTGGAGCGGCTAGAAGGGAAGGAAAGGTAGAAAAGTATGGTAAACATGGGAAAAGAGAGGGGGAAAGGCTTGATGAAAAACAAAAGGGAAAAAAAGGAAAAATAGCCAAAAATATGTAAAAATAAAAATAAGAGCAAAAATAAAAATAAAATCTTCTTGTTGACTTCTGAATTTTTTTCCTGTTCAGGAAGTTAGTCTCTTACATATACATTTTAATTAATCTCTCCGTCTTCTCATAGTTACATCATGTCCACCTTTTTTTTAAAGTCAAGTAAAGTCTCAGATGTCTATTCTAACAAGAAACAAAATGGGATGTGAATATAGAACCTGACTCTTCCTCTAGCTGTATGGCTAGGGGAATGGTTTATGTTTAAACCAGAATACTGGATCTTTTCATGCCACACAATCATATAGCTATCGTTCCACTCAAACTACCATGACTGCATCATACAAAATTCTGGGATTTATAGTTAGGTGAGGTACTTAGAATTCTCTGTCAGACAAATTCCTTTATTCAATAGGATAGAGCCATGGAAGTTAATGTGGTATCAAAATGCTATAATTTTTTATTGTGAAAATAGATAAGAACATAAGAACATAAGAAGAGCCATGCTGAATCGGGCCTCAGCCCATCTAGTCCAGCATTCTGTGTCACACAGTGGCCCACTAGTTGTACACAGGGATCTCTAGCAGAAAGGAGGGCAAAACCCTCACCTGCTCCCGACCCCCCACAACCAGTACCCGGGGAAAATCCTGCCTGCCTCCATCAACACAGAGGTGGCACTTGGATGTCCATTTCAGTAACTACAAGTGGTAATGTGTGAATCAGAATCTTGGACTATGACTCTGGAGACAAGCATTTGAATACCAGTTTGGCCATGAAAACCCACTGTGTGACCTTGGGTGACCAGGGTGACCTTGGACAAGCCACACACTCTAAACCAGGGCTGTCCAACTTCTACCGGACCTTGGGCCGGAATTGCGGTCACTGATCACCTGGGGGGCCAAGCCCTGGCTCCGCCCCTCCCCTCCCCGGCTCCGCCCCTCCCCCAGCTCCGCCCACTCCCTGCCCCCGGCATTGCATAAATATACAATTAAATATTATATTATTTAAATAAGGGGAGAGGGAGGGATAGATGGAACACATGAGGAGCATTAATATACAATTACATATTATATTATTTAAATAAGGGGAGAGGGAGGGGGGATGGAACACATGAGGGGCATAAATATACAGAATATCAAGGCAGAAAATCCCACAATCTCTGCTTTGAACTGGAATATATGACTGACCACATTGATCAGCATTGAATGCCCTTGCAGTTGAAAGGTCTGTGTGCTTTCATTCTGCCAGTTTACCCCTGGCTGATTCCATTCAATGCAAGTCATCAAAGTAAACTTAGGTAATAGCAAAGAATGTAAATAATTCTGGGGGGAGGAAAAGGAGGTGGAAAGGGGGTGGGAGGCCTTTCCTTGAGCTCCCTCTCATTCAATTCCCCCCCTCCTTCCTTTTCTCCTCCTCCCCTCTCCTATAGCTGGCCGGTTGTCTCCTTCAGAAAGGAAGGGGCTTGTGTGTGTGTGTGTGTTTGAGAGAGCCAGAGAGATCTTCCCTTTGCGCTGGGGAGAGGTGTGCCCAGGGCAGGTCCCCCTCCTCATTCTCTCTCTCTCTCTCTCTCTCTCTCTCACTCACTCACGCTCTCAGACACACCCCCTCCCTCCCAAACCCCTTTTGCTTCCCTGGCGCTGAGGGCCTGAGCGCCTCCCAGACGGAGCAACATCAATCCTGAGGAGGAGGAAGCGGTGCTGCCGAGGGGGAAAGCCATGCGGCCGGGTCGCTCTTCCTGTTTGCTGCCAAGGGGCGGGGCCCGAGAGACGTCACTCCCTCCCATTGGCCCCCTCCCTCAGGAAAAGAGGAGGCGGCCAATAGAAAGCCAAGGGGCGGGACCAAAAATAATAATAATAAATAATATTTTTAATTGAAAAAGATATTTTAAAAATATTTTAAAAAATATATTATTTATTGCAGGAGGGTAAGGGGCCGTAGCCAAGGGGCTAGGGGGCCGTGTACGGCCCCCGGGCCGCCTGTTGGACAGGCCTGCTCTAAACCCCTGAAAACCTGGTGATAGGTTCATCTTAAGATTGCCATAAATTAGAGATGACTTGAAGGTGCACACCAACAAACAACTGAACTGTACTTTACCATTATGCAGTCAACATTTATGAAGTATAGTAAGCATTGTGTTCCTTTTTATCTTTCTTACAAGAAACAGAGCTTTGTTATTTCTGCCTTTCCTAGTATCATCTTGTGGCAGAAAAATTATGGCCATGTGAGATGTTTTTAGATTGTGGCATAGTGTTAATCTACAGTTTGGCCTTCCATGGAAGCTTAGCCTTCCATGTACAAATAGTAATTTGTGGTTTTGTTTGTTTTAAATATTATCAGGACACTATTTGCAATATCATATTTCATTTCTCAACATTTATTTAAGCTCTGCTGTTTTTCCATAAAGCTAATCATTAACTTTTTTACCTTTAAGGAAAAGAATAGCCCTCTGACTGGGGATGCGGCTGTAACAAAACAAGTAGAATTATTTTCAGCTGTTTTCTTGTACTTTCATGTGAAAGGCTGGCATAGTGCCATTCCAATTCAGATTTTGAGCATTCCTTAAGCCTGGAATGCGTATCTTCTCACTAAAGTCCAAAAATAAAACAAAGCGTAAAAAACAGGAAACAAGACATTGGTACGAGGTGCTTTGTACTCTTTGGACATCTGAGACATGTAGTCCGCTCATGTTACTTTAGCCAACTGCATTATAAAACAGTGACCCATTGTGATGGGCCATAAAGAACAGAGCTGAAACCCATTCACGGTTGTCCAACTGTGGCATATCAAATCCACATGTCTTCTTGAAATGAAAAGTATACCTTTCCCACCACAAGTCCAACAGTCCATTTCTATTCCACACATTTCTTGCCTACTAAATTCAAGGGAAGTATCCAGAATCACAACTAACACATGGAGTATACTCTTTTTCACTGGGGATTTTGAAAGGTCCTGGAATGAATTCAAGTTTAACCACATCATCCTCTATGTTCTCCCTTTCTCCCAAAGCTCACTCCCACATCTTTCCATCATCCTGCTGGAAGATTTCTCTCTCTTTGGAACGTGTGTTTTGCCAAACCCTAGTGTGAGGCCATGATTACACATATTGGCTTCAATTGTTCTGTATCTGACTCAGAACAGCATCTGTGCTGAAGGATCTTCTGGTTAAGACATATTGTACAACTGTTCTATTATCTGACTTCAAATCCAGTTCGAAACATAACAGATGCTTACTACCGTAACTCCTGTCCTAAATGTTTTAAGTACTACCAGTTACCACAGAGAACTCCCAGTTTCATAGTAGACAATTATGTGCATAGTTGTGTCCTTATTATTAGTTGTAATGAAAAGGATAACTAGGCAAGTTAAGAATTTCTGTTTCTTGCAACAACCTACAAAGCCGTTTTTCTAAGTATTTTAGAGGATAAAATACTCTCCAAAGTCTATTACTATTTTTCATATGTACTTAACAAAAACAAACACCACCACAAAAGAAATATCCTTGTATTGAATGGCCATTACAAAGAAATATCCAGGAAAAAGAGTCTTCAGTTAGTCTTTTCATACAGCAGCACCGGGAATGTGGCACAGCTGGCTGAGAGTCAGCTGCATAAGATCTCTACTGACCAGAAGGTCATGAGTTCGAGGCCTGCCCGGGTCGAGGTGAGCTCTCAACCAATTGTGTAGCTCATTGTCAACCTTTGCAACCTGAAAGACAGCTGCATCTGTCAAGTAGGAAATTTAGGTACCACTTGGTGGGGAGGCTAAATTTAACTGATTTACGAGGTCATATAACCTCCAGGAAGTACACAAAAAAGAATGAAGGAATGCAACAGCTCCCCCTCATGGCCAGAAGCTGGTATGTTGAATTGCCTCTATGTCTGTCTATATATGTTGTATGTCTATGGCATTAAATGTTTGCCTGTATATGTGCATTGTGATCCACCCTGAGTCCCCTGCGGGGTGAGAAGGGCGGAATATAAATGATGTAAATAAATAAATAAATAAATTATTGAACCAATCTGAACAGAGCATCCCAAAGAATCAACTTGTGACCAAGGGTGCATCTATACTGTAGGATGAATACAGTTTGAAAGAACTTTTAGCTGCTTTAGCTCAATGCTATGGAATCAGAGTAGTTTTGCAAGGTCTTTAGCCTTCTCCACCAAAGAGGGCTGAGACTCAACAAACTACAGCTCCCATATCCAAATCAATAGGACTTGTCTCCCTCCTTCTAAAATTACCAAAAGTGTTTTTATAGCAATGAAGTAAAGATTCAAAGGGCCAAAGCTTAATCTACACAGAAAAGAGGCTGCATGTGTACAGGCCAGATACAATATGTACCTGATCTGTCCCTTGTCCCTGTGTCACCTCTGCCCCCCTTTGTTAGCTGCAGAGTTCCTTGTGAGCACATGGCTGTCAATGTTGTGTCTGCTGGGGTCAGAATAGGGTGCCCGTCTCCTCCTTGCCAGTCACATGAGCATTCCATTCTGACATCAGCAGATGTGATGTGATGACCATGCACTCGCAGAGAGCTCTGTAGCCTGTAGGCAATGGTAGCAGCAACATGGGGATAAGCTCTTCCTTTCCACTGTGCTGATCAGTGCAGGGAAATTGTGATGGCACAATGGCCATCTCTGTAAAATTAATTGGGCTGAAACTAATCTGATGCAGCTCTCCAGATAACTGCAACACTCCAGGATACTCAAAGGTTTTCTGCAAATTGTGGAGTATTTGTCAACTTTGCCTAAAGTGGAGCAAATTCAGCTTAAGGTCAGAAACCCCAGGTTAGTCATCAGAGGTCCCTGTGCACTGCAACACAGTGCTGAATTCTATGTGTGCCTGGATCTTTTCCTTTTGTTTTGTTTATATAGCAAAGATCCTAGTTGGTCAAAAGGCAGATAAAGAAAATAATAAGCATTGAGCATGTACTGGATGTGGCTACACCCTCCTTTTTCTAAGATGCTGGTTACCACTTTGGTGTATCCTCCAACCTCATAAGATGGTGTGATTTTTGATAGCATGCACAGCTTCCCCTAATGTTGAACTACTTCCGACGGGGCTCTGTCATAAAACTGTAGAGGAAGCCGTGCATGCCACCATTGTGGCAACACGGGAGGATTCCCATGTCCAATGGCAATCAATGAGGGAAAGCTGGGTGGCTGACACTCCCCCCCCCCCCCCGTGGGATGGGGCAACAAGTGAGTCAGGTGATGTGGGGCATGGGCTGATGGGTTCCCCTCGCTCCCCACCAGACACTGCCAGATGCATAACAATGTGTGCCGATTCTGGTGGCCCAATTTATGAAGTTGCTAGATTTAATCCCGAGCCTGGAAGCTTATGTTTTTGAGGTTTTTGTGTCAGCTATGCCCTTTCCCAGAAGGATATAATATGACCACAATGACATGGATCTTAGATAGTAGGAAGAACTTTCTGGTGGCTAGAGCTGTTCAAGCTGGAATACACTGTCTCAGAATGTGGTGGAGTGTCCTTCTTTGGGGTTTTTTTTAAACAAAGCCTGGAGGACCATCTTTTGGGAGTGCTTTGGCAGAATGAGGTTGGACTGGATGACTTTTGTGGTCTCTTCCATCCCCGTGATTCTATAATTCCATACTGTTTGGATCACTACAATATGTGTTACATACAGCTTCCTTTGAAGACAGTTTGGAATCTCTAGCTGGTTCTAAAAGTTGCAGCCACACTATTAACTGGGGCTATTTGCAGGGAGAATACAATCTTCTTGTTACTACAACTCTACTAAGCTAATGGTTAATTTCTGGGAAGAATTCAAAGAACCGTTTTTAGAAGGTATGTCTTTAAATTGCTTTTAATGCTATATATAGTTTAATTATATTTTAATTGTCATAATGATGTGAAAATGTCTCTGTACTTGGGTTTTTTTGAAATTTTTTCATTAGGGATAATCAGGTAAGGTAGGGAATAGGTTGGGGAAAGGTATTTTTCTTTTACATGTAAAGTGGGAGAACAATAGTAAGACAGGATAGTATGAAATGGGTACAAAGAAAAAGAAAAAAGAAAAAAATTAAAGGGTAAACAGAAAAAAAGAGAAAGGGGGGAAACGTCTTGGTGACTTCCATCTAGTCCTTTGCAGTTTTGTCTTTATCTGTAATAAGAGATATTTGAGGGTAAAAAATTCTTCACCATAATAATATTGGCTGTTCTTGTTTCTCCATTAAAAGTAGTGACTTTTAATATTTCTTTTATTTCCTTGTTCTTTCATATTCCTCTATCTTGGACCAGTCTGTGTATTTTATCGGTTTAGCCAATTTTTCTTTAATAAAAAGGTTAGTTTGTTCATGTCTTTGATCTCTTTTACTTTCATTATCCATTCATCTATGTCAGATGTTTTCTTTTGCTTCCAATATTTAGCATAGCTATTTCTTGTGGCGCTAGTAAATAAAATGTCATCATTTGAGTTTAGTGGTAGTTCCAAATCTGTTATGCCTAATAAGTAAAATTCTGGTTTCATGGGGAATTTAAACTTAAAAATATGTTGCCATGCTGCATGTATTTCCCTCCCCGATTTTTTTGCTTCACTACAAGTCTGACAAAGAGTCTGACAAAGAGCGTCAATGGGCAGGATGGGCTCTCTAGCCTTTTGGCAACCATCCTAAGAGAAGGAAAACTCTGATTTCAAACCCGGGCAGGTGGTGCTCGTCTAACCCTGTAAGGTCAACCATCTAAGAGAAGGAAACTCGAACCAAACCTACGACCTGAGGACCTCGCTGCCACCGTCCAAGCTTGCTAGGCCCGGGCAGACAAACCTTTGGTTTAAAGGGTGAGGCCAGTTCTGTGCACGCTGCGCTCCACCAGAAAATCCATTGCACAGGCTCGATACTGCTTGCTCCATAGGGAGAGGGGCCTAGAAAAGGTGGTCTAACGAAAGCTCATCCCCGTCTACCTGGTTGGCTAGCCGCGGCCAACGGGCATCTTCCAATGCGGTCGAACAAAGACAAAGAAACAAAGGCCAACACCTGCCTGCAAAGGTGCAAATAGACTGACACTTGCATGCTGGAACATCAGAACCATGCAAGATTCTGCAGATAGTGGACGTCCTGAGCGTCGTTCTGCTCTAATAGCCCATGAACTATCACGGCTTAATATTGACATCGCTGCTCTTAGTGAAGATCGTCTCCATGAGGAAGGCAGCCTTAAAGAACACGGTGCCGGCTACACACTCTACTGGTCTGGCAAACCCAAAACTGAGAAACATCTTTCAGGAGTAGGCTTTATGATTAAAAATTCCATCGCCTCTAAACTCGAGACGTTGCCGACAGGTCACTCTGATCGCATTATCTCCTTACGCCTCCCACATGCTGTTCTCTTCAGTATATATGCCCCAACTTTGCAAGCTGACCCTGTGGAGAAAGACAAATTCTACTCAGACCTACGCCACCTCATACAAAAGGTCCCTGCAGAAGATAAAATCATTATCCTTGGTGATTTCAATGCCAGAGTAGGAAAAAACTTTGAAGCCTGGAAAGGTGTATTAGGCAAGCACGGTGTTGGAAACTGTAATGATAATGGGCGCCTTCTGCTAGAGTTTTGTGCAGAACAGCAGCTGACTATTACAAACACCATCTTTCAGCAGAAAGATAGCTTGAAGACCACCTGGATGCATCCCCGATCCAAGCAGTGGCACCTCATTGACTATGTTTTAGTGCTCCAGAGAAACATTCGTGATGTCCGTCATACTCGAGTGATGCCCAGTGCAAAATGTCAAACAGACCATCACCTTGTAAGATGTAAACTAAATCTACACCTTAATCTCAAACCTAAGAGGGGTGGCATCTTAAAGAGGAGACTCCAAGTCAACAATCTTCAACAGGCTGTTGTGAGAGACATCTTCCAGGCAAATCTGCAAGCAAAACTTGAAGATCACCCTACAGATTCTTCTCCTACAGCGCTTTGGCAACACATCAAAAACAGTATCCTGCAGTCTGCTGAAGAATCCCTAGGATTCTCCCTCAAGAAAAACCAAGACTGGTTTGATGAAAACAACCAAGAGATCCAGGAGCTGTTGGCAAAGAAGAGAACTGCTCACCAGGCACACCTCGCCCAGCCATCTTGCCATGTAAGAAAAGCAGCCTTTCGTCTCACATGTAGTAAACTCCAACAAAAACTCCGAGACATTCAGAACAAGTGGTGGATCAATTTACCAGATAAGACAAAGCATTGTGCAGATCTGGGTGATCACAGAGGTTTTTATGAAGCTCTCAAAGCAGTGTTTGGACCTACTTATCAGGTCCAAAGCCCTTATACAGGACAGATGGTCAAATACTAATTACTGATAAAACCTCCATCCTGAACCGATGGGCTGAACATTTTCAAAGTCTCTTCAATGCCAACCGAGTAGTCCAAGGTTCAGCTATCCAACACATGATACAACAACCAATGAAAAATGAACTGGACACAGCTCCCACTCTGGATGAGACCATTGAGGCCATACAGCAGTTGAAAAATGGCAAGGCAGCCGGGATCGATGGAATCCCATCTGAAGCTTGGAAACAGGGAGGTCATGTACTGCATGCTAAATTCCACGAGCTCCTTGTGAGTTGCTGGGGAAAAGGTGAACTGCCATCAGATCTCCGAGATGCAGTTATCATCACCCTGTAAAAGGGAACAAAATCCGATTGCTCAAACTATCGAGGTATAACACTGCTCTCCATTGCTGGAAAAATCCTTGCAAGGATACTCCTGAACAGATTAGTTCCGGCTATTGCAGAAGAACTTCTCCCTGAAAGCCAATGTGGCTTCAGAGCTCACAGGAGCACCACAGATATGGTTTTTGCCCTTAGACAACTGCAAGAGAAATGTAGAGAGCAGAACAAAGGACTCTATGTAACATTTGTCGACCTCACCAAAGCCTTTGACACTGTGAGCAGGAAAGGTCTATGGCAGATCCTGGAACGTCTAGGATGTCCCCCCAAATTCCTCAAAATGATTATCCTGTTACATGAGGGCCAGCACGGTCAAGTCAGATATGGCGATGCTCTCTCGGAGCCTTTTCTAATAACTAATGGAGTGAAACAAGGTTGTGTTCTTGCACCAACCCTATTTACAATCTTCTTCAGCATGATGCTCCAAAGGGCTACGGCAGATCTACAAGAAGAAGACGGCATATATATACGCTATCGTACTGATGGTAGCTTGTTCAACTTAAGCCGTCTGAGGGCTCGCACTAAGACTCTAAACTATCTAGTCCGTGAGCTGCTTTTTGCTGATGATGCTGCCCTTGTCGCCCATTCAGAAGCAGCCCTGCAGCACCTCACATCCTGCTTTGCAACAGCTGCAGAGCTGTTTGGGCTGGAAGTTAGCCTGAAGAAAATGGAAGTCCTCTACCAGCCCGCACCACAGGAAGAACACCATCATCCTCACATCAGCATAGGCACATCTGTGCTTAAGTCTGTTCAGCAGTTCACCTACCTGGGAAGCATCATCTCTTCAGACGCCAAGATTGACAAAGAGATAGATCACAGATTATCAAAGGCATATAGTGCATTCGGAAGGCTTCACAAAAGAGTCTGGAGCAACAAGCACCTGAGACAAAGCACCAAAATCAGTGTGTACAGAGCTATCATACTGTCCATTCTCCTCTATGGGTCTGAAACATGGGTCACCTATCGCCAACACCTACGACTCCTCGAGCGCTTTCATCAGCGCTGTCTTCGCACAATCCTAAATATACACTGGACCGACTATGTGACGAATGTTGCTGTCCTTGAGCAAGCAGGGATCACCAGCATTGAGGCCATGCTATTGAGAACACAGCTGCGCTGGGCAGGGCACGTCTCTAGGATGGAGGACCACCGCCTCCCAAAGATACTACTCTATGGTGAACTCGCCATGGGTCAGCGCAAGAGAGGCGCCCCCAAAAAGAGATATAAGGACTTCCTGAAACAACATCTCAGGCTCGGCCAGATTGATCACCAACAATGGTCCAGCCTGGCCTCACATCGGGAGGCATGGAGAAGCACTATCCACAATGCTGCGGCCTCTTTCGAGAAGACACGCCGAATGGGTCTCGAAGAGAAACGACAACGCAGAAAGAACCGCAACTTGGAAACAACATCACCCAAGGAGACTTTCTGCTGCGCTTTCTGCAACCAAACTTGCCTATCTCAGATTGGCCTTTTTAGTCATCAACGCGCTTGTAAAAAGCGTGGGATGAGTCCTTCCTGAATCTTTGTTCGCGAAGTAATGCCGAGAGAGAGACAAGTCCATCACATATGAAAAAAAACCTTCCCTCATGGTCCTTACATTTCCAACAATTTTTTGATGTATTTTTATACATTAAGCTTAATTTTCTCGGCGTGATATACCAGCGGTGAAACATCTTTAGCCAATTCTCCTTCAAGTCCATAGCAGAAGTGTATTTTAATTTTTTATTCCACATTAATTCCCATTTTGAGAGGCCTATTGTTCTCAGGTTTTCCACCCATTTAATCATGCAGGCTTTCACTGTTTCCCCTTCAGTTGACCACTCTAATAATTTATTGTATATTTTTGTAATAGTCTTTTTATCGCTTTCTAAAATTTTGCCCCGGAATTGCTCTGTCTGATTAAAACCTATTATTTTATCTTTATTATAATACTTTTTAATTTGTAGATAACAGAGCCAGGATATATTGGAAAACTTTTGTTTAATTTCCTCGTGTGATTTTAAAGTTGTTAAGTCCTTTGTCAATACCTCTCTGTAGGTTGGCCATTTAGACCATCCTAAAAGCCTTCTTTGATTGACCTCCATAGTGGATATTCATAAGAGGGGTATTTGAATAAAAACAATTTTTGTACTTTTGCCAAGTCTTTAATAGTGCTGATATAACAAAGTGATTCCCAAAAAAATTATTCTTTGTTCCCCTCTCATACCAAACATACGAGTGCCAGCCCACCCGTAGGTCATGACCTTCCAAGGATAACATTTTTACTCTTTTTAGATTAATCCAGTCCTTGATCCAGACTAGGGCACATGCATCATGATAAAGTTTAAAATACGGAAGTCCAAAGCCTCCTCTATTTTTTTTCTGGGTTTTCCCCCCTTGCATATAAATTTCAGAAGATCTTTGTTCCATATTTTAAATTTAGCAATATTATGAATTATTGCTAAGTTTTGAAACAGGAAGAGTAGTCTTGGTAAAACGTTCATTTTTATCAAAGCTATCTTGCCCAGGAGGGAAGGTTTTAGTGTTTTCCATTTATCCATTTCTTTCCTTATTTGGTTCCATGCTTTATCATAGTTATTTGTTAAGAGTTGGCTGTTTTTGATGTAATCCAAATGCCTAAATATGTTATTTTTGTAGCTATTTGTAGACCTGTTTTTACTTTATTCTTCATGCTTCATCTTTGTCATGTTTTTAGTTAGAATCATTTTTTTTCTATTTAGTTTCCAAATAATTTCCAAATTCATCTATTTTTTGTAACCAGTTCTCTAGGTTTTTGGCATGGATTCTCAATTATTCCTATTAAATCGTCCGCAAAGCCTCTCGTTTTAAATTCTTGGTTTGCAAATGTTGTGCCTTTTATATTTTTTGTCCTTTTTTATGTTTTTAAATAGCATCTCCAGCAACATGATAAAAATGAGAGGGGACAACCATGCCGGCTTCCTTACTAATCTCAAAGACTTCAGATGTTTGACCATTAATTTGAAGTTTAGCATATTGTTTGTCATAGATGGCATTTATTGCATTAGTGAATTGGTAACCTATATCCAGTTCCTACATTAAAATTTTGAAAAAACCCAATTCAACTTGTTGAAGGCATTCTCTGCATCGATTGCGCGGAAAACCATTTCTTTTTGGTGGTTAGCTTCAAAATATTTAATCAAATCAATTACTGTTCTAATATTATCTTTTAGATCACGTTTTGGTAAGAAACCTGCCTGTTTTTCCCCTATCCATTCATTAAAAAATTTCTTTAATCTAGTTGCTAGAATATTGGCAAAGGTTTTGTAGTCCGTATTGAGGAGCGAGATTGGATGATAATTCCGTATATCTGTTTTTCCAGCTGTTCTTTATGTATCAATATTATTTCTCCCATTTTTCAGCTATCCGGAAACTGCACTGGCTTCCTATCGAGTACCGAATTGCCTTCAAGGTGTTGGTTTTAACCTTTAAGGCCTTACACGGTCTAGGGCCTGCGTACCTGAGGGACCGCCTTGCCCTGTATGTTCATTTACTCGGCTTATTAGCATTCTTAAAATGTTGCTGTTTAACAATTTTTAACTGTTTTGCTTGTTCTTCTAGTTCTAAATATATGTTTTTCCTGGTGTAATAATTTTAATTCTTTAGTTAATGATATGCCCTCTGGCTTCCTTTTCAGCTCTTTTTCCTTAAAGTATATTATGTCATTAATTTATTTTAGTTTTTCGCCTTCTAGCTTTGGATAACTTAGCACTCTGTTGAATTAAATGTCCTCTGATTGCTGCCTTGGAGGCGTACCAGTTCACATTCAGATTCATTTCCTTAGTTTTGGTTATATGTAAATAGTCACTGATCAATCTTTTATATGTATTGATATCGTCTTCTTTTTTATCAGATTGTCATTTAATCTCCATTTGGAGTTATGTTTTTTATGATTAAAAGTCATTTCCAAAGCACAATGGTCAGATAGTTCTCTAGGAAGAATGTTTAGGTTACTAATTTTTATAAATAATATTTTTGTAATCCAGACCATGTCGATGCATGACCAAGATTTATGCCTATGGGAATAGATAGCATAGTTTCTTTTCTCCGGGTTTCTTCCTCTCCAAGCATCTTCCAAATCATTATTTAAATAGTCTTCATGCTCATTATATTTAATGGGCTACAAAGTTCTAGGGGGACCCTCTTCCACCCAGTGGAGATTCAGCCCCCCTTTAAAGCTTCCAAATTAGTCTTCACTTTTGTACTTTTGTACTGCCTCTAAAATTGTTTTTAATGCTATATATAGTTTAATTATATTTTAATTGTCATAATGATGTGAAAATGTCTCTGTACTTGTTTTAACTTTGCCTGAATCACAGGGCTGGCAAAAACACCAACTCTTTTTGAATTATGTGTGTACCATGTTGCATCAGGCACTGATTTTCTGCATATTCCAGTTGAAATAGTTTATTTCTTTAATTTAGTGGAAATTCTGAACTCTTCATAAACAAACCCTGAACACAAGATTGTTTATATGCTAAGAAGAACTTTTCAACTTGTGTTGCCAAAAAACCTTCTATTCTGCCTGAGCATCAATAGCAGTGGTTAGAGTTGGTCCTCTTTATCTACGGATTCTGTATCCATGAGTTTATAATAATATAATAAACTTTATTTATACCCCACCACCATCTCCCCAAAGGGGACAAGGGGCAGTTTACATGAGGCCAAGCCCAGTAATACATTACCATACAATAACATAAAAGCATAACATAGTATCGTGATAAAATGAAACAAACATAAAATACTATAAGCAGTGTAACGTAATGCAATAAAATCAAACACAATCGCAAAGAGCAGTCCACATGCTCAGGATACAGTGATAAAACTCAGGATGAGATAGAAGTAAAACATCTATATTTCATGTTGTCAGGGGAAACTCATGAACGGAGTAGTGGAGAAGTCCTTCATGTGGGCAGAGGACAGTGCAATATGAGGACATCCGTATTTGGGGGGAATGACAAGGGGAATGTAAAATCATTCTCCAAAAGCACAACGGAAAAGCCAAGTTTTGAGGTTCTTCTTGAAAGTTTCCAGGGTGGGGGCTTGCCTAATCTCACTGGGCAATGCGTTCCAGAGTTGGGGAGCCACGGAGGAGAAGGCTCTCTCCTTGTTCCCACAAGTTGGGTCTGTGATAATGGAAGGGATGAAAGGAGGGCCTCCCCCAAAGAACGAAGGGATAGGGCAGATTTGTTGGAGAGATACGGTCACAAAGGTAGGCGGGTCCCAAACCATTTAGGGCTTTAAAGGTGATGACCCGTACCTTGAATTGGGACCGGAAAATAAACGACAGCCAATGGAGCTCCTTAAATAGGGGGGTTGACCGCTCCCTGTAATTCACCCCTCATTATTAATCTGGCTGCCGCACGTTGGACCAATTGAAGTTTTGGGGCCGTTTTCAAGGGTAGCCCTACGTAGAGTGCATTACAATAGTCCAGTCTAGAGGTAACTAAAGCGTGGACCACCGTGGTCAAGTCATACTTCGCTCGGTATGGTCGCAGCTGGCACACAAGTTTTAAACTGGCACACTCCCAGCCACCGCCAACACCTGTGCATCAAGTGTCAGCACTGAATTCAGGAGGACCCCCAAGCTGCAGACCTGTGACTTCAGGGAGATTGCAACCCCATCCAGCACAGATTGCCACCCAATACCCTGGTCAGACATGTGATTGACCAGGAGGACTTCTTTCTTGTTGGGATTAAACTTTGGCTTGTTCGTCCTCATCCAGACTGACACAGCAGCCAGACACTGGTCCAGTATCTAAGGGGCTTCCTTGGAATCTGGTGGAAAAAAGAGTAGTGTCATCTGCACAGAGGTGGCATTGAATTCCAAAACTCCAGATGACCTCTCCCAACCGTTTCATGTAGATATTGAATAGCATAGGAGACAAAATAGAACCTTGCGGGTCCCCACAGGTCAAAGGCCAGAGGTCCAAACAGATGTCTCCTAGCTTCACCAACTGGGAACGACCCTCCAGGAAGGACCGGAGCCACAGCAAAACGGTGCCCCCAAGTCCCATCCGAGCTAGTCTCTCCAGAAGGATACCATGGTCTATGGTATCCAATGCTACTGAGATGTCCAAGAGAGTCAGCAGGGTCACACTCACCCTGTCCAGTTCCCTGTGGAGGTCATCCACCAAGGCGACCACAGCCATCTCAGTACTGTGCCCAGGTCTGAAGCCGGACTGTGAACAGTCCAGAAAATCTGTGTCATCGAGGAAACCCTGAAGCTGGGAGGCGACCACTCGCTCTAAGATCTTGCCCAGGAAAGGGAGTTTGGAAATTGGCCTGTAGTTGTTGCACAAGAAGGGTCAAGGGAGGTCTTTTTTAACAGAGGTTTTACCACTGCCTGCTTGAATCAGGAAGGGAATTTTCCCTGGCCCAAGGAAGCATTTATTATAGCAACAAACTAACCCAACAACCCATCCCTGGCCTGTTTGACTAGCCAAGAAGGGCAAGGATCTAGAGTGCAAGTGGTCACTCTCACAGCCCCAAGGATCCTTTCCACATCATCAGGTAGAACAAGACAAAAAAAATCCCAGAAGAGTTTAGCCACCCAAGGCTTGATTTTTTTAAATAAAAAACATACCTATATCTTGCAATTTTATACAACGAACACCATTTCATTATGCGATTGTATATAATGGGGCTTGAGAATCCACATGGTTTGATATATATGGAGAATGGGAGTCCTGGAACCAAACTCCTATGGATACCAATGGCCCACTGTGTTTCTGACAGGTACAATCTCCCCAAAATACACCAAAAAATCACAGATTTTAAAAATATTGTGCTTTGTCTTAAACCTGATTTCTTAATAAAATAAATTACTAAGTAAATTGATCTTTCTTAAAAAGAAATTAAGAATAACCTGCATATATAACTCCTGCATATTTGTCATTGGAAATAATATTCCAAATTTTGATTAAAGACTTGAGATGGTAAAAGATAAACATACCCTCTTCCCCTGAGAAAGCTAGGTTGGGCAGACGCTTCATGTTGCACAATCTTTAGTAAATGAGCACTAACCATAGAAGTTAATTTCCATCAACATAAAAGCTTGATAGGTCCCGGCTGTGTATATGTTTTCCCTGACGAGTAGTCTGCTTTGTGTTTAAATTCCTTCATATGAGCTCACACACCTATGACACTCCATTGGAAAGGATTCAATTTCATGACTTGGAGAATGTATGGAATTGGTAGTTTTGGGTCCCATGGGGGAGAAAAGAGGAATATAAATAAAACGTTGTTTATTTATTATAGTTCTGCTCACTACAGAGAAATTTCGATAAAGAAGGAGAAAGTTCTGGTTCCATGTAAAGAAGTAGCCCAACTGTAGACAAGTTTAGATTCTTACTTCTTAGGTCAAGAAATGTTTACCATGTGCCAAATGCCCAGCATTTAATAATTGTTCATCTAGGTCAAGCCTGTCCAACAGGCAGCCCGGGGGCCGTACATGGCCCCCTATCCCCTTGGCTACAGCCCCTTACCCTCCTGCAATAAATAATATATTTTTTCAATTAAAAAAATATTATTTATTATTATTATTATTTGGTCCTGCCCCTTGGCTTTCTATTGCCGCCTCCTCTTCTCCTGAGGGAGGGGGCCAATGGGAGGGAGTGATGTCTCTCGGGCCCCGCCCCCTTGGTAGCAAACAGGAAGAGCGACCCGACCGCATGGCTTTCCCCCTCGGCAGCGCCGCTTCCTCCTTTGCTGCTGCTCCGTCTGAAAGGTGCTCAGGCCCTCAGCGCCATGGAAACAAAAGGGGTTTGGGAGGGAGGGAGTGTGTCTGAGAGCGTGAGTGAGTGAATGAGTGACAGACAGAGAGAGAGAGAGAGAGAGAGAGAGAGAGGAGGGGGACCTGCTCTGGGCACACCTCTCCCCAGCGCAAAGGGAAGATCTCTCTGGCTCTCTCAGACACACACACACACACACACAAAAGCCCCTTCCTTTCTGACCCCTTCATTTGCGTTTCATGAACTGTCTCTTTAATGAGAAGGAGAGAACCGGCCAGCCATAGGAGAGGGGGGGGAGGAGAAAAAGGAGGGGGAATTGAATGAGAGGGAGCTCAAGGAAAGGCCTCCCACCCCATTTCCCCCTTTTCCTCCCCCAGAATTATTTACATTCTTTGCAATTACCTAAGTTTACTTTGATGACTTGCACTGAATGGAATCAGCCAGGGGTAAACTGGCAGAATGAGCACACAGACCTTTCAACTGCAAGGCCATTCAATGCTGATCAATGTGGCCAGTCATATATTCCAGTTCAAAGCAGAGATTGTGGGATTTTCTGCCTTGATTTTCTGTATATTTATGCCCCTCATGTGTTCCCTCCCTCCCTCCCTCTCCCCTTATTTAAATAATATAATATGTAATTGTATATTAATGCCCCTCATGTGTTCCATCCCTCCTCCCTCTCCCCTTATTTAAATATAATATGTAATTGTATATTAATGCCCCTCATGTGTTCCATCCCTCCGTCCCTCTCCCCTTATTTAAATAATATAATATTCAATTGTATATGAATGCCCCTCATGTGTTCCATCCCTCCCTCCCTCTCCCCTTATTTAAATATAATATGTAATTGTATATTAATGCCCCTCATGTGTTCCATCCCTCCGTCCCTCTCCCCTTATTTAAATAATATAATATTTAATTGTATATGAATGCCCCTCATGTGTTCCATCCATCCCTCCCTCTCCCCTTATTTAAATAATAGAATATGTAATTGTATATTAATGCCCCTCATGTGTTCCATCCCTCCCTCCCTCTCCCCTTATTTAAATAATATAATATGTAATTGTATATTAATGCCCCTCATGTGTTCCATCCCTCCCTCCCTCTCCCCTTATTTAAATAATATAATATTTAATTGTATATTAATGCCCCTCATGTGTTCCATCCATCCCTCCCTCTCCCCTTATTTAAATAATATAATATGTAATTGTATATTAATGCCCCTCATGTGTTCCATCCTCCCTCCCTCTCCCCTTATTTAAATAATATAATATGTAATTGTATATTAATGCCCCTCATGTGTTCCATCCATCCCTCCCTCTCCCCTTATTTAAATAATATAATATGTAATTGTATATTAATGCCCGTCATGTGTTCCATCCCTCCCTCCCTCTCCCCTTATTTAAATAATATAATATGTAATTGTATATGAATGCCCCTCATGTGTTCCATCCATCCCTCCCTCTCCCCTTATTTAAATAATATATTATTTATTTGTATATTAATGCCCCTCATGTGTTCCATCCATCCCTCCCTCTCCCCTTATTTAAATAATATAATATTTAATTGTATGTTTATGCAATGCTGGGGGCGGGGAGGGGGCGGAGCCAGGGGAGGGGCGGAGCCAGGGCTTGGCCCCCCAGGTGATCAGTGACCGGAATTCCGGCCCAAGGTCCGGTAGAAGTTGGACAGCCCTGATCTAGGTTATTTTACCACCCTTCTCTCTAGACAGGCAATGCTTATGAATAGTAACATAACCCTTATCTTCCTGATCATCTTGATTGCTTCCTTTAAAAAAATGGAAGAGAAGGGAATGGAAGGGACACAGCTCCATGGCTGCACCAAACCTCTGATATAAATTTCCCCAGCTAATTAAAAAAATCCTTTTCTTGCAAAGTAATAATATTTTGCAGAACTTCCCACTCATGCATGGTTTGGCTTTATTATAAAACCTTTCAAAGGACAAACTACAGCTCCTGCTTGTAGAATAAATACAATAGGAAATGTATTCAAATTACAAAATGCACATTTTAAATTTTAAATCTTAAGTATGCATATGAACATTGCTTCCCTACTGTGAAATCCAGATGTATAAAGGTGCAGATCCAAACCTCAACTCTCAGAACTCTGTAGTTCTTATATTAAAAAAAAAACAAAAGGAGGGGCATATATGTAGGTGGGGAATGTTCTCATGGGAGAAGTTATGTCACTGCCATTGTGGTATGGTCAATGCACTTTGAGTTATCTTAATATGTTTTCAAAAATACTTTGTGTGATAAGAAGTGGGGCGAGGCAGGCATGCTTCCATCTTTCCTATTCCCAGGCACAATTGGTGAGAGCAAAGATGAGGGTCATATTGGTGGCTGCTCCCAGGCTTTGGGACTTCCTCTCTAGGAATCAGTATAGTTCACTTTTTGCTGTCCTTCATCAGCAAATGAAAATGTTTCTATTCTAGCAGGCTTTGGGAGAGCTTTTAGTGTTGTACTATTCTAACAATGTTTTATTTTTAGCATTTTGTTCAAATGGTTTTAATTCTATAAATAGTTTGTATAGAATAAATAACTTTTTGCACATCTTAGCAGTGATTATATCTGTGATTTTACTTTTTCTAATTTTAGGGGAAATGACAGGTATAATTAATAGAAATAATTGTGCAGTGAGCCCCTGATATCATTTTAGTTTTTGGTTCCAGGACTTCAGTGGTTACCAAAATCATCAATGCTCAAGTGCAATGATATACCATGGAATAGTAAAATGGTGACCCTTATATAAAATGACAAAATCAAAGTATGCTTTTGAAGGGTTTTTTTTAAAATCAAGTGATGGATAGTTGAATATGTGGGCACAGAATCAATGAATACAGAGGGCCAACAGCAATAGTAATTAATAAATGTTATAATTAGGTATTTCAAACAATATTCAGACTGATGGGATGATTTCCCTGTCTATTTAAATTAAAGTAACTTTCAGCCTAGGAATGAACCGTTACATGGTTTCCTCTGTAGCAAAATAGCACTTTAAAATGAAAGATGTTGCCTGTGGAAAACCAAGCCTTTTCAGGAAGACTTGTAATACAAGAAAAATGTGACCTGGAAAACACCCAGTCTCTCCCCCCCGAATTGTTTAGCTGAAAAGATCTTCCCATCAACCACTAACATTCTCATAAACATTTTCTCACTGAAGTTCTTCATGAGTCATGTTTGATGTGTATTAAGTAAATTTATTATCCTCTCGGCCAATAAAAGCAATTTTCTCCCAGTCAAGTGGTTCTGCTTTATGTATTTATGTATTTGTTTAGTCCTTATACTGTTCATCATGAGTACCACTAGTATATATTATTCACCAGAAATGAAGAAAGCTTCCAGGCAAGGAGCTTGTCTAGATTGGAGCTATAAGTCATTTCTGGATCTCCAGATGATGTCTGGATTTCCAACATCAGAACAGTATGGTCTAATGGAAAATTGTAGACAAAAACACACCGTGTATACAAATATACTACAAATACAGCATGGGAGTTGAAAGCAAGCAGATGGCTCCAGAAAAACATATTTAGATAAGTCACATTCCACGCTAAAATTAAAACCATGTAATAGAACCAGCATGGTGTACTGTAGAGGTTTGAGCATTGGAATACAATTCTGAAGACTAGGGTTTGAGTCATCACTTGAGCATGGGAATCCACAGGGTGATCTTTGGCAAGTTACATTCCCTTAGCATCAAAGGCTAAGGGAAATCTGAACAAATCTCACAAAGAAAACCCTGTGATGATTTTGCCATGGGATTGAAAACATAAGTTGAAAACAGCTTGAAACACAGAACAATAACATTTTCTGGGGGCAGCCACAGTACACAGTACAATCACAGTACTACAATTATCTTCTCGGGAGGGGAAGGAGATTTAGTTGGGACCATTGCACAAGTGGAGTCAGCAGCAGCATCACCGTTACACAACAGTCCCAATGCACACTATGTCCCAATGCATGTGTGCCATAGCACAGTGGGAACCAACGTTGCTCTTTATTCTGTTGTGCATAGTCACAGCTCACTAGTGAGTTTATGTATCAGTGATCCACACCTATCTATTTCTGGGGGCAGCAGAGTAAGTGATACACACCTATTTATTTCTGGGGGCAGTGGAGAGCAGCATTACTGTTGCATAACATCCCAATGTACGGTGTGTCCCAATGCAGGAGTCCCATAGCACAATGGGGACTAAATTGCACTTTAGCCTGTTGTGCATAATCAGAATTCACTAGCAAGTTTTTGTATCAGTGATACATATCCATTATTTTAAAGTTATGCAATGTAGGCTTTTATGCATGATCTTGGCCTGCAAGTGAGACACGCATGAATAACTTACGTATATTATGCATATGGTGTGAATTCTCATCATAGTACAAACATATACTTTCTGCAATCAGCAATAGAAAAGTTGCACATAGAGCTATGCAGTGCATTTTGCTTGTAAATTGTCATTGTGTATTGCACGGCAACTCTCAACCATTCACATGTGTTATGCAACATTGCTATTCTGCATCACATATATCTATATGCAGATGCTTTTGCAACACAGAGAATGTTGGGTTGCAGTTTATGTATAGCACAGAGCCGTAGCCAGGATTTTGTTTTGGAGGGGCTGAGTTTGGTTCGGGGGGCTGAGACTGGGTGGAAGAGGGTCTACCCTAGCAAATCTTTTGTATTGTTATCCCAATAACCCCATTAATGTGGGATATAATGAGCATGGTGATCAGATCATGATATGAATAAACATTACAGTTTAAATAATGTACCAGTAAGGCCTTTTCGCGGACCACCCTGGGAATTTCGGGGGCCTGAAGCCCCCTTAGCCGCCCCCCTGGCTACATGCCTGGTATAGCATGTAACTTCATTTCATGCGATGCATTACTTCCAGGTTCCACTAATCTATAGTACAAATCACATACAAAACCAAAGGGGTATATGTCACAAAACCATATGATATATTAAAATTAGTATCTCCATAAAGATGCAGTTTCAGTCAAGCTTTCATAACTGGAACCCAAAATGAATACAGCTAAACTCTACATGTTTCTGCCAAATTCCATTGTTGTCATTCCTTAAATTATATTTTTGAGTTTTAAAGATGTCCTCATGAATAATTATATCTCTCTGTCTGTCTCCTTTACTATGAGATCAAGAACTAGGACTGAAATCCAGTTTCTAGTGCCAGCCAAGGAATTCCTCTGTATTAATGAGGTTTACGTAAATGTTAATGTACCATTCAGCATGCCAAGAGTTTACTGTACTTGAGACTAGCAGATGGATTTATGTTTAGAAACTAGATAATTCATGAGGCTTAAAATTTTTCAAGGCATCAGATTCTGCCTGATCTTGGAAGCTAAGTAGGGTCAGCAGTGGTTAGTACTTGGGTAGAAGACTGCCAATGAATGCTACATAGGTGCTGTAGGCTATATTTCGGAGGAAGGAATTAGCAAAACTACTTCTGAGTATTCCTGGCCTAAGAAAAACTTGTGCAGTTGATAGGATTGACAAGAAACATGAACACACGCAACTAGATAATTCAGCATGGTAAAGGACAAGATACACTCCTCGTTTCACACACAGAATCTCATCTGATGTGAAGTTAAGTTTTATGTTTCTGGCTATTTAATGGGACCACATGCTGTAGCCACTCTCAGGGTAACAGGTTGGCTTAGGGGTGCTTCTGTCCAGTGCCACTTTCATTGCCATGACTCACTGCAATGGGATTCTGATAGTTTACTTTGGCAGAAAAGGTGGAAGACCTTATAAAACCACAACTCTCATAATCAGTATTGAGCAATGGCAGTTAAAGTGGTGCCAAACGGCATTAATTCTATAGTGTACATGCAGCCTTGGTCTACCACTCTGCCCTTTTAACACCTTGTTACTTATTCATTATTCTCGTGTGGCAACGTCTGCTGCCTAAGATAACTGATATGTTTTAGCCTTGTGCAGCCCAAAAAGTCTTTCTGCCTTGACTTATCCTATATCTGCTCACCTCCTTTACACATAAACATTTATTTCTGCCAAGTTGTGTGCATTGCTCCTTTCTCCAGCTCTGAGCTTTTAAAACACATAACTAGAACTAGGGGAATCTCCTTTTCTTTACTTGACAGTAATATGTATTGTTGTTGTTATTGTTGCTGTGGCTTCCTTATCCTGTCATCTGCCCTCAGCTACATAAATCCTGGGAGGATTCCTCACATTCCAAAGGGAGCTGTACTGATGAGAGCCATCCATTATGAACCTTCCTCTGTAACAATTATGCAATGAATGTCTCTTTCTTTCGACAAGCCTTCATCAGCCTGCATAGTTCTGCTTATGACGTGATGGAACCGCCAGTGTTCACACCATATATGGACAATGCTATTATGCAGACATAAGTCTTCTCTTTCGGGTATGAGGTGGGACAGGAATGTGTTTAAAGTAAACTTTACCATGGGAGTTCCTTATGATGTAACAGTAGGAAACTAGTTCCTAAACTTGGCAGTTAATAGCTAACCTTTTCGACTCTGTTTAGAGTAGGCTTTATTTTATTCATTTGTATAAACTTGAATTTATCCAACCTGCTGTTAAGTTTTTTTCCCACCAGAGTTCTGTGTTCATTGAAGCATAGGGCTGCAGTTTATCAGGTTGCGTCTTAACCACTTCATAAGCTGGTGCTTAGGCCAAAGTATCCCAATAGCAATAACAAACAGATAACGCAACAACCAAAAATTCAGATCTTGGAAGTTAAGCAGAGCTAGTACTGATTAGTTCTTGGATGGGAGAAATAGCAAACCACGTTGAGCATTTTTTTTCCTTTTTGCCTCAGAAAATTGTATAAAATTTATGGGGTTGCTAGTGCCTTGAAGGAACACACACACTAATTTAAGAGCCACAGTTCTGTTGTTAGGTTTTAGAATATTATTGAGCAATCTGGGTGGTCATTTGGCAATTTCAAAATCTGAATTAAGATTGCATGGGAAAACCATCCATACTAGTTCCCAGCTTGAGTAGAGATATAAATCCAGAATTCTTAAATGAAGATTTCTTTTTACATAAAAAGAGATGAGAAGATGTTTATGTATGTGTCCACCTCAGAAAAGTTTTGTGCCTTTTCAAGACACAAAATGCGCAAAATGAAAAGATTTAATAACTACTGCTTTATTGCATGGATCACCATGCTGGAAGAAGCAAATATCACCAGGAATAAGGCGATGCTCCTACACCATCAACTTTGCTGGACTGGCCACATTGTATCAATGCCTGATCACCATCATCAAAAGCAGTTACTATACACCCAACTCAAGAATGGGAAACATAATGTTGATAGATAGGAAAAGAGATTTTAAAATGGGCTTAAAGATAACATTAAAAACTTTGGCATAGACACCAAGAACTGGGAAGCCGTGGCCCTTGAACTCTCTAACTGGAGGTCAGTTGTGACCAGCAGTGCTGCAGAATTCAAAGAGGCACAAATGGAGGGCAAAAGGAAAAAATGTGCCAAGAGGAAGGGGCATCAAGCCAACCCTGATCAGGACCACCTTCCACCTGGAAACCGATGTCCTCACTGCAGGAGAATATGCAGATCAAGAAAAGGTCTCTACAGCCACCTAAAGACCCACCGCTAAGTCACAACACTTGGAGGACCATCATCCTTGGGCTACAAGGGATCGCCGAAGTAAGTAAAGTATCGCATGGATCAGTACACCAAGGATTGTTTGTGTCATTGTGATCAGCCAGTCTGTCTGTTTGAACTTGATGTGTGTTTGTGTGTGTGCTTAACATCACTAAAGGAAGAGATGAGTTTTGTGCAGAGATGGCTATTTTGTGCAAAGTAAATATCATGCAAATCAAGATCATGATAGGGAAAAGTCCACTTGGTGCCTTGGTCTTGCATTGTTTTGTACATTCTTATGCAGTCAAGCAGGTCAATATGTCTTGTCTGACCTAAGAACTTCACAACCAGTAAGATTTCTCCTCATTTCCAGGCCTATCAATGTTCAGTTCACTTCATTTATCTCATAGACTTAAATACAAACCCCATTACTTAAACACCAAACCCATTTCCACTGAGTCAGAAACTTCTGTATGCACATTATATTCCGGAAAATGCTTCTCAAGAATGAGAAACCGCTTCTCATCTTTATGATTCTCAGTAAAGCATGGTCAAAGATGTTTAAACATACTTAATAGACTTATAAAGTAACTATAAATACTCATCATAAGTATAGCAGCATTTCCTTTTGCTCTGACCTCAGTGCATAGTTCTCAGGGAACCCTGACCAGTTTTCATAAAGAGCATAGCAGAAACAGTGTGGAGAAATATTTTTGATGGTATTATGAAAAACAGATGGTACTTTTGTAATGTGAAGAATGCATAAATAGAATTTCAATGGTTTAAACCTTGGCACTGGTGCAATCAGGAATTTGTTTGACAGAAAGCATATATATATATATATATATATATATATATATATATATATATATATATATATATATATGAAACAGCATGGATATAATGGAAAACATTTTCAGTAGTGAGATGTTCACCATAGGAAATGAGTTCAATAATGTATACTTCACACTGCATTTTATTTGTCTCTATGCCACAGTTAGCCTGGAGAGTTCTCTAGGGTTGAACAATGATTTTAAACCATGCCTGCTGTGCTTTTGCTACTTATGTCTGACAGACGGTACTAACCATCATTATTTTATGTTCTTTAAAACAGGCATTCTTCCTTTACAGCCTATGGCTGCAAGTGTGCAAAAAAATTATATCATTCATAAAAGCTCAATGAAACATATAAGATTGCCAAGTGCAAATTTTATTTCCAGTTCTGGGCTGAAGAAAACTATAGCCTATAAACATCGTCTTCTATCTCATTTGAAAGAAACAGCAAACCAGAGTTATTATTATTCTAAGCCAGGAAACAGGTAAAGAATGAAAGCATATTAAGTGACAGTGGATAAGAAAGAAGAGAGCAATTGACAGTCTATTAATCGGATAATTTATCCCATGAGGCAGACAAATCAGCATGCAGTTTAACATCACTTTAACTTCCATGAATGAATGCTATGAAATCATGGGAGTTGTAGTTTGACAAAGTCTTTAGCCTTCTCTACCAAATAGTGCTGGTGCCTCACCAAACTACATACAACTCCCATGATCCCACAGCCTGGAGCCACGGCAGTTAAAGTGGCATCAAACTACATTAATTCTTTAGTGGTAGATGCACCAGGCGTCTGCTTCCATGATATCGAATAAAAGATTGGTGGTAGTGTGTAAAAAAAGTTTGCTGTTTAATTGATGCTTTAGATTTTGTTTGTCAAAGTTTTGAATCAAGGTAAAATAAGAATATTTTTTGCACAACACTTTTTAATACAGGTCAAATTAACCAGCAGTCATCAGCAATTGCCATGGTTCTTGTATGAAGCACATTGCGGCAGTCTCTGGCACATGTAATTACATAGTCTAAGAGGTGGCAATGCTTTGACGGGGTTGCTTCCATCATGTCTTAAACTTGTTTTCTGGCAGAATAGTGTCTTGGTGATGACAAGGTTGTGTTCCACACATTTGGTGAGAAGTAGGATGCCATCTGGGTTGTTCTTTCCAATCCCATCTTTCCCTGGTCACCTGGAAAGCCCTGGTCAACTGTTACCAACAGTGCCATGGATTTTCAAGAGGCATGAATGGAGGGCGAAAGAGAGAAACATGTCAAGAGGAAGGCATGTCAACCCTTGTCAAGCCAACCCTTGTCGGAACCATTTTCCACCCGGAACTCTATGTCCTGACTGCAAAAAACCATGTGGCTCCAGAATAGGTCTCTAGAATAGGTCTCAGTCATACTCAGCTGTGAGTGATAGCCTATGATAGCCACATTCAATTAATAATTCTCTTTTGTAAATGTGGGTTCACATTTTCCCCATGCATGAAAACTCTCAATTCAATTCAATTCAAATTTGAACTGTACTTGACACACATACATATTTGAGATGAATATGTGATATATAATAATATTTTGCAGTAAGAAAAGAGTTTCAGCACCTTGGATAGAACCCTCATAGTTTGGAATACCACTGAGCTGATGTTAAAGCTGGCAGCTCTCTTGGGACCTTGTCACACACGCTGCCAGAATGGCAGCTTCATCACATGGTGGGAAGCCTGTTTTCCCTTGCTTCATCACATGGTGGGAAGCCTGTTTTCAGTGGCTCGACCATCTTTCCTAATGGAAAGATAGGGGTCTGCCATTGTCCGCCACCACCATTTTTTTTGCAGTGGCAGTTCAGCCACAGAGCCACTCCTGTTGCCACCACCAACAGAGGTAGGCAAGTGTGAAGAGAGAAGCAGTTCAGTGGTGAGAAGCCTTTCAGGGAAGGGGAGAGCGATCAAACTTAGTTGACCCCCCTCCCCAAGTCTCAATTCCTGCACAGGAATACAAACCCAAATATTTAAGATGTAAGCACACATAGGGACTGAATAAATCAGTCAATTCTGGCATCTTTTACCATTTCTAATCTCATTTTCCTGCATCTCTATTATGAACACATTTCCAAGATATGATCAATTCTCTCCTTACCTAATCTCAGGATTCTAGCATGTCAGTCTGCTAGATTAGAGATAGTAAATTCCTAATAAATTACTAAGCACAGTTCTGCATATACTTATGTTCTCTCATCTCTGAATTCAATATAAATTGTGTGATGTCCAAATATATCACTGAACAACAGACTCATAGCCTTTGTTTCATTTGCCAAGGGTTTTTGGCCAACAACACTACTAACAAATGGGCTGATCCATAGTGCTGGATACACTCTGAGGTCATACACCTGAAAAAGACACATTGTCATATAATAAAGTTTGAAACTGTAGACTCATATAATGCAGTTTAACTGCATTGTAACTGCATTATTTGAGTCTAGACCAGTGCTGTCCAACTTCTTCCGGCCCAAGGGCCAGAAGAAGTGTCACTGATCACCTGGGGGGCCGCAGGTGATCAGTGAGCGGCGGGCGTGGCCACTCCTGGGGGTGTGGCCGCTCCAGGGGGCGTGGCCGGCCTCCTGCGCGGCCCGCCCATTTTCAGGAGGTTTCCCTGGGCGCCGTTCGGCTGGGGGCCGCCTGACGTCACCCAGCCTAACGTCACCCAGGAAACCCTCCCGCAAGCAAGCCTGGATGGCTGGTGGGGGAAGCGAAGCGCCGCTCGCTTTCCCGCCAACCTTCCAGGCTTGGAAGGGTTTTTCGCCCGGCTCCTGTGTCTCTCTGAGCAGAGAGACAAGGAGCCGGGCGCCTCCCGCCAGCCTGGATGGCTGGCGGGGGAAGCAAGAAGCGCCGCTCGCTTTCCCCGCCAGCCTTCCAGGTTTGGGGAAGGGTTTTCGCCCGGCACTGGCGTCTCGAGTGCCGGGTGAAAACCCTTCCCCAAACCTGGAAGGCTCGCGGGGGAAGCGAGCGCCGCTGCCGTGATGCCTTGGAAGGGAGGGAGGCGCCGCGGGGGACCCCCCTCCCTTCCAAGGCATCGGCTCCGGAGAGAGAGGGAAGAAGAGGGGCGGTGCAGGGAGGAGGAGCTAGCTCTCTTCCTCCTCCCTGCACCGCCCTTGTCCCTCTCTCGCGGCGCCAATGCAAACCGGTTTGCATCGGCGCCGGCGAGAGAGGGAAAGAGGGCGGTGCAGGGAGGAGGAGCTGGCTCACTTCCTCCTCCCTGCCCCGCCTCCCCCAGCCGCCATTTAATTTTTTAAAAAAAAATTAAAAATGGCGGCCGGGGGCATAGTGGGGGCCGGAGCCAACAGGCTGGGGGGCCATGTACGGCCCCAGGGCCGCCAGTTGGACAGCCCTGGTCTAGACGAACCATATTGTGGAGTTTCAAACTGCATCATGCAGCAGTGTAGATGGGGCCACTGTCTGCTTAACAAGTTTTAGGTGAATGGTTGGTTTTATTATTCTGTCTTTACTTATGGGTTTTATTCTTAAACTTATATTAGTTTAGTTTAGTTTATTGCATTAGCCACAAGGCCATATCAAGCAGAACAAACCATGCAAAAGAAATATATGTATCAAGCGTTGAACAGTGGTTCCGTACTGTGCAACAGTACATTAAACAACCATTCTGTAATGAAATAACAAATACTCTCCTGTCACCTCTGCCTTTCTGCTTCATTTTGGTCAAAATTCCTAGCCTAGATACCCATCTATTTGTTCCTCAAGTATCCTCATCCCCTCTGCAATCAATTCCAATTGAGGCAATATATCGTTGCCTACTTTTACTAGCTTTGTAGAAGAATGTTGCTACTTTGGTAATTAATAACCGGTTGGGATTAGAGAGGAAGAATATAGTTCTATTAGTCGGAGCCCAGTGGGATTTGTTGAGTAAGAAAACTTCAAGTAGAAATTTTCTTTCTTTTTCATATATTACACATTGGTGGAGGATATGATTTAGATCTTCCACCTCCTGGGCCCCACAGACACATGTTCTCTCTGTGTAAGGGATGGAATGGTATCTACCATGTCTAACCATTGATTCATTCTGTTCAAACCTTGCCCTTGTAAGAGCCACTCTTAGGTGTCTTGGTAGATTGGCCATCAGATAGTGGGCACGACTGTAGGTGGAATTCAGTGCCGCTAGCCATTTCAAAGAGCCTGCACTAGCGAGGCACGCCAAGTCCTCTTGGGCTTGAATGTCTAAAATTCTCTGTTTCACCTCTGCTCTGACTTTGATGGTATTATTGCTCAAGGAGTCTGGGGGTAGCCCACATGATCTTAGTGAGTGGCTTAATTTATTTGCCCAAGTAGATTGGGCAGTGTTTTTTAGTTGTTCTTCTAGACAGCAGCGGGGGAGTCTGTGCGCTTCAAGGTTATGGATTTTGCTACCGTAGTTAAAGGCCCTGGCCAAAGCAAGGCCTTCTATTCGGTGCATCTCCGTCTCGACTCTGACTGCTGCTGCTGGTGTGCTTTTATTAACTCCCAACACCTGTCTTATAAAATGTGTTTGGTTCTGATCAAACATGGGCATTTTAAAAGGTCCCCATAATTCAGCTCCATATAGCAGTAAAGGGATGATTTTGGCTGAGTACACTTTGAGAATGGGGCCAAGAGATCCGGGATGATGGTGATTTACCAACCGTAGCAATTGGTTGGAACGGGCACTCGCTTTTATTGTGCAGGAGTGGCACTGGTCTAGCCATTTGCCTGTCTCTGAGAAGGTGAGGCCTAGATAGGTGTAGGTTGCTACCTGTTCTATGCCTACTCCATCTAAGAACCATTTGTGCTTCTTTGATCTTGTTGCAAAGCACATGACTTTGGATTTGTCTTTATTGATGGATAGACCATTTTTTTGGGCATACCCTTGGAATGTTTTCAGGATCCTCTTTAAGCCAACCTGAGTGTGGGAAAGCAGCACAATGTCATCAGCATATAATAGAGAGTTGCAATGAATGGAGCCGATTTTCGGCATGTGGAGCTCTCTATTCTTAAGTGACGATGGGAGGTCACTAAGAAATAGATTAAACAAGAGAGGTGCCAACAGACAGCCTTGTCTGACCCCTTTGTGTATGTCCACTCTATTTGACAATGCACCTCCTGTTCCTAATCTGACCAGTATACTGTTGTCTGAATATAAATTCTTAATCAAAGCTAGCAGTCTGCGATCTATACCAAAGGTGGTCAGTTTTTGCCATAGGATCTCCCTACTGATATTGTCAAAGGCTGCCGAGAGGTCTATGAAGGCTGCATATAGGGGTTTTTTGTGGGAGAGGTGCTTGTCGATAAGATGGGATAGGACAAAGCAATTATCAGTAGCCGATCTCTCAGCTCTGAACCCCGCTTGTTCTTCTGGTAAAATACAGGCCTCTTGTACCCATGCTTCTAATTTGGACAGTAAGGTTTTCGAGTAAATCTTTGCTATTATATTCAGTAAGCTGATGGGCCTATAATTACTAGGATCTTTTCCACATCCTTTTTTATGTATTGGGACCACAATGGCCACTTTCCACCCCTCTGGGATGTTAAGTGTGTTATTGATGTGGTTGCAGAGACCTGCGATCAGCGGGGCCCACTATTCTATCTCCTCCTTGAACAACTCACTCGGGAGTTATACTTAAACTTATATTAGATTTTGCTTCTGCCTCTGTCTGACTTTATTTAATAGGGAAAACTTCTCTTGTCTGTCTATGATTCTGTGAAAGGAATTGAGACACACGTGGAGGAAATAGCATAATTCTCATAAGATCATTTTAATGTGAGAAAAGTGTGGCTAAGTTATTGTATAGATTTTTGCCAGCATGTACTTTAACAAAGAAGTCATGTTTTTGAATCCTACAGTTGAGGTTTTTCCCATTTGTTCATTGTTTATATGTCCCGAAGTATCCATAACTTGACTCCCTCAGTCATGTTGGAAGTGTTTAAATGTAGTGTATCTGTTTTTCTTTAAAAGTCTCTGCCAACAGGCTTTTGGCATAGAAAGATATGGATTTTTTTTTAAAAAAAAACTCAGTTGCACAGCAGCTAGGAGAACCCTCTTAGGAGTTTTTAACTTGATTCACTCTTCTCCAGCATGCCCTCTGCTTTGGTCTGTTTCTATTAGTTCTTATGCGTCTGTTGTAAGTTTACAGGTAAATGTGAAACATGGTCTACTTCCATAGCTTAAGCAAATTTGATCCATGAACTAATTATTACAACAATGAACCAATTATTGTTGCTGGTGGATCATCTGCTCCTCATTTCAGTCTGAACTACAAAGGAATTTTTCAAGGGGTTGACCTCTGTTCAGAATGCAAAGATGAAAACTCATATAAATACAATTGATTCAACGGACTGTAGGATTTAAGCCAAAGTGTGTCAGCATTGTTTATTCCTGAGAGACTCAAGAATTAGAAAACAAACAAAAAGATATTAAGTTCACTGTATTTTTGGAAAGAATTTAAAAAACTTCCAAATCAACCTCACAATTTTAAAAGAAGCTTCAGTGCGTGGGCATGGGTGACTACTCCCTCCCCCAGAAAACCCAATAATGATGCACTCTTAGTGTTGGGATAACAAAAGGCCACAACTTGTTTATTGATTACAAATGAGAAACAGGGTTGGCTGCCAAGCATGGATCTTGGATCAGGGATTGGGCAGCCACTGCTGACTGATACCACTTAACCATGCTAGAGGGTGCTGCTCTTACCCATTAGCACAATACTGGGACACTGTTACCATTGTACTCCTAGTAAATCACTGGATGCCCCCCCCCCCCCAATAGAGAGAGGAATAAGCAAGCCAGATCCAGGGCCCATACCACACGCCTGCAAGTTGTGACAAAGGAACAAAGCTCTAACAAAACCATATGAAACACATATGAAAGGTAGATGGGATGGGACATCCAAAGGTGCACTGCCTGTGAACGGCCTTGGGAACCCTTAAATATGCTGGTGGTGTATTAAGCGGTGGTTGGCCCCAGCCAATCAGGGTATGGGGCAGGACCTTCCTGCCATGCTGTGGGCTTCTGGGAAGGAGAATTCCCCCCCCCCCCTCCGGCAGGCAAAATGGAGGGTAGGAGGAGACCCGCTGCCACAATATCGCCACCCAGTAAGTTGGGCAGAGTATTTAATAGTAGCATTTTGTAAATTCAAGCTACAAATAGGCAGCCATTTATTATAATCAGTAATAATAAGAGCAGAGTAGTTTACTACTCCAAGTATAATTTTAAACAGTTTGAGTCTGGGGCACTGGAAGGGCTGTCCTTGTAGAGCTTATTCAAACTCTAAAACCCTTGAGGGTGGCCTTTCTCTGACTTCTTTGCTAGAAGCAAGGAAAAGGGCCTTCTTGGTGCCTGTTCCCAGGATGTGGAACTATTTACCAGGGAGGGTAGAATGGCTCCCACCTTCCTGTCCTTCTGCAAGCAAGTGAAAACATTTCCATTCCATCAGGTTTTTAGGAAATGATGGCTTTCAAATGTTGAATTGTTGTGCTGATTTTTATCCATACTGAATTTCTAAATGGTTTTAATTCTACAGATTGTCTAGTTCCATTTTTGAACAACACAAACACAATGTTTTGCATCTGTTTTAATCTGTACTGATTTCAACATTATGTAAGACTCCTAGTATTGGGAAAAAGAGGGATATAAATGAATCCAACAATAACATCACAAAAAAGTATCATTTTTCAGTATGTTATGGTTAGCAGTTTTTGGAGGTTCTGCATCAAGCAATTGAAAACATTTTCTATTTCTAGGTCTTGGTGGTAATCTAAAGTTACATACTCTCATGAGTGTTTGTCTGCTGGTGATAATTGCAAAGTATTTGACACATGACAGCGTTTCATGATCAAATTGTACTGTTTGGTAGTGTTTATCTCTGTAAAATCCAATTGGTAGGAAAATAATTGAGGCATATAATTTTCCTTCTTCTTAAGCCACTATTTTTCTTAATACTTGTCTTGTAATAACACTGACAATTCTGTGAAGTAGGGCTGTAGATAACTTCTGGAAAATACAGTTAGCCAAGCTGGAAAACTCTGATAAAGGAAAACACAGCAGCCAAAGAAGTGTGTCAACAGCAAAACACAGGAGCTAAACCCATGCATGCATATCTTTTTGTTAAGCAGGGGAAGTTAATAAAAGCTACAGAGTCTTCCTGGTAACATGTAAATAAAGATAAACATGTATTTTTCCACCATTTCAAATGGGGACATGGTGGCTGTGACAGCATTCAGTTGCATTATATACTCATGTATAAGTCTAAAAATTTTAGTCAAAAAATCAACCAGTCAATGTAAGTACTGTATCTTAAGGAGCCATCCCCTTCTCCAAATTGTGTGTCAAAGGGCAAGAGCTTAGTCTATCCCAGGAGAGCATAAAAGAATAACTGACCTCCTAGACCAGGCCTGTAAAACTGTTGTTTGGAACTCCAACTCCCAGAAGTTCGAGCCAGCTTGTCCTTGTGGAGAGAAAAAGTGGGTTATAAATAAACAACAACAACAGTAAGATGGCCCTGATGCTTTCACCTCTTTGCAGAATGACTCTTGACTTATTCATTTGTTGTTTATTCATTTAGTTGCTTCCAACTCTTTGTGATCACATGGACCATCCCACGACAGAGCTCCCTGTCAGCCATCACCTCCCCCAGCTCCTTCAAAGTCAAGCCAGTCACTTCAAGGATACCATCCATCCATCTTGCCCTTGGTCGGCCCCTCTTCCTTTTTCCTTCCATTTTCCCCAACATCATTGTCTTCTCTAAGCTTTCCTTTCTTCTCATGATGCAGCCAATATACTTCATCTTTGCCTTTACTATCCTTCCCTCCAATGAACAGGCTTTATTTCCTGAAGTATGGACTGGTTGGATCTTCTCGCGGTCCAAGGCATTCTCAGAACTTTCCTCCAACACCACAGTTCAAAAGCATCTATCTTCCTTCACTCAGCCTTCCCTAAGGTCCAGCTCTCACATCCGTAGATTACTACAGGAAATAGTATTGCTTAGACCGGGCCTGTCTAACAGACGGCCCATGGGCCATACATGGCCCGCCAGCCCCTTGCCTGCGGCCCGCTCAGCTCTTTTTAAAAAAATAAAATTAAAATTAAAATGAAATAATAATAATAATAAAATTACCCATTTCCTGACTCCACACGGGATTTGCGAAGCATCGCGAGACTACGTCAGCCACACGGGCTTTCGATCTCAACGCAGGCGTGATCTCACGTTGAGATCGAAATCCCGTGTGTAGCTGGCGGGCCATGTACGGCCCACGGTCCATCTGTTGGACAGGCCCGGTCTAAGCAATACAGTGAGGTGCACTGGAAATAGAAAATGTTTCCAGTGCACCTCACCCCTCTCCTTCACAGACCTTTCCAGCGTCATCGGAGCTCCGCTGTGCCGATCTGGGTGGCGGGGAAGGAGCAGTGACAGGCCTCGCCTCCTTAGCAGGTCTCTCCAGCAACATCTGAGCTCCCGCCGCGCCGATCCGGGCAGTGGGAAAGGGAGTTGCGGGCCCTGCAGAGCCGCAGCCCTCAACACCATCGGAGCCCCGCCGTGCCGTCCCGGGCGGCGGGGAAGGAGCAGCGACAGGCCTCGCCTCCCCGCAGGCCTCTCCAGCACCAACGGAGCTCCCGCCTCGCCAATTTGGGTGGCGAGAAAGGGAGTTGTGGGCCTCTTCAGCATCGTAGGCCTCTCCAACGACACCGGAGCCTCGCCGCGCCGACCCGGGCAGCGGGAAAGGAGCCGCGATAGGTCTTGCCTCCCCGTAGGCCTCTCCAACGCCAAGGGAGCCCCACCGTGCCGATCCGGGCGGTGGGGAAGGAGCTGCGCCAGGCCTTGCCTCCCCCGTAGGCCTCTCCAACGCCAACGGAACCCCGCCGCGCCGATCCGGGCGGCGAGGAAGGAGCTGCACCAGGCCTTGCCTCCCCCGTTTGGGAAGGTAGGCTGAAGCAGAGGGCTGTTTTGCTGGGGTGGGCTCCTTCCTTCGTTCCTTTCTTCCTTCAATCCTTCAATCCTTCCTTCCTTTCTTCCTTCCTTCCTCAGCCTTCCTTCCTTCCATCCTTCTATCCATGCATGCATTCTTCCTTCCTTCCCTCCATCTATCTTTCCTTCCTTCCTTCCTCCCTCCCTCCCTCCATCCCTCCCTACCATCTTTCCCTTGTTCCTTTCTTCCTTCCAGCCACCTTCCTTCTTTCTTTCCTTCCTTCCCTTCCTTCCTAACTTCCACCCATCTTGCCTTCCTTCCATCTGTCCATCCTTCCTTACAGCCTTCTGTCCTTCCTTCCTTCTTCTTTCCTTTCCATTCCCCTTCCTTCCCTTCCTTCCTTCCTAACTTCCACTCATCTTGCCTTCCTTCCATCCATCTTTCCTTCCTTCCTTCCTTCCTTCCTTCGGTCTGTCCTTCCTTCCTTCCTTGCAGCCTTCATCTATTCATCCATCCATCTATCTATCTTCCTTCCTTTCTTGCAGTCATCTTTCCTTTGCTCTGTCCATCTTTCAACACAGTTGGAGTTTTGGGGAGTTGTCACTCCAAAATGAACTAAAAGGGTGACTAAAATGACTAAAATGATCTTCTGCTCGAGATCCCCCGTGTACAACTGGTGGGCCACTGTGTGATACAGAATGCTGGACATCTGAAAAGAAAAAAAGAACAAGTTCTATGAGGAGCAGCTTAAAGAGCTGGGCATGTTTAGCCTGCAGAAGAGAAGGCTGAGAAAAGACATGTGAGGACCATAGATAAATATTTGAGGGGAAGTCATAGGGAGGAGGGAGCTTTCCTTCCTCCTCCTCGCCGCACTGGCGGGAGGCGGAGCTGGGGGAGGGGGTGGAGCCGGGGGGCTTGGCCCCCCAGGTGATCAGTGACCGGAATTCCGGCCCTTGGGCCGGTAGAAGTTGGACAGCCCTGGCTTAGACTATGCAGATCTTTGTTGCCAGTGTGATGTCTCTACTCTTCACTAATTTATCAAGATTGGGCATTGCTCTCCTCCCAAAATGGAAGCATCTTCTGATTTCCTGTCTGCAGTCTGCATCTGCAGTAATCTTTGCACCTAGAAATACAAAGTCTGTCACTGCCTCCACGTTTTCTCCCTCAATTTGCCAGTTATCAATAAGTCTGGTTGCCATACCCTTGGTTTGTTTTTTTAATCAAATTCCATAATTTTGGCTTCCTAAATGTCCTCAACTTATACATGAAATCAATTTATACATGAATACATATAGCATATACAATAATAAGATTGTTTTCATATAGGGTGAACAGTAGTTAACTTCTAGTCCTGCAGTCATACTTCTAGATTGGTGTTCTGACAAAATCCAGCTTCCCACAGCTAGTGGGTATTTTTGTATGTGTTTAAGCATGCATACACAATGGAGGATGGATCATAGAGCAGTGATACAATACATCATTTCCCTGCAAAAGGTACCCTTATTCAAGCCCTACATTTGCAGAATGTTGGTTGTTTTTTTATGATTGACTACCTGGCATTGGCAAACATCTTTGCTTGACCTGTAAAAATGTAAGAACCAACATGTTGGGCCATACCAATAGTGTATTGACTAGTAGTAATTGCTACCCTCATACCAGGGCTTCTAAAACTTTTTAAATTTACAACTCTTTTCCACCTGAAATATTTTAACATCTCCCCAAGTATATAAGGTATATAAAATTGGTATAAAAATCAAACTTTTACTGATAATATATTAGCATTTGCAAGGCTTGCTAAATAGGGTGGTTTTCTTTTTTATGAAGTACAGCTGAAGCATTTTCTGCAGAGTCCACAGTAAACACTGAATGTTGTTCCTAACAAATTTGTGTAAATGTTTAAAACAGCCACATGATGCAATTCATAAGCCTTTTATTGTTGCCAATTTTTTCATGACTCCAACATTGAGCAGAACTAGACTCCATTTGTGGTCGAACCCATCATTTAAGAAACAGTGGTTCAAGTCCAAAGTATTTTACAGAATCGTTGCCTTGTGTGAACCTATCTGGATTCTGATATGTTCAAGAGAGACCATTCGCTCCATCCCATCACCATCACAAGCACAAGCCTTCTCAATGTCTGCCCTTGGGCTCTGGAATTTCCTTCCCAGTGATGCCAGAATGGTTCTCTCTCTGTTGTACTTCCAGTAGAAAGCTAAAACCTATTATTATTATTATTATTATTGAAGCCTTTGAAAGCAGAAAGTTTTTAAAATGGGCCAAGAGGGTGCTGCATGTGGTTAGGAATTGTTTTTAGCAGTTAATCTACTGTTTGTCTGGGTGAGAACCCAAAATGTGGCCATCTTCTTTTCATGGAGTAGTTGTCCAGATTCCCAGAATGCAATACATTTTTCTGTCTGTGACATACAGCTGGTTTGCCAAGATCTCCAGTCTCCCAAAAGACCAGGAGAATTCTGGTCTGTGTTGCTATAGCTCTAGACTGAATGGCCTCAAGCTCCCTGCCCAACCAGTAATTCAAAGAAGAGGAAACTATTAGTGGGACTTTGTGGGAGTTTCCATAGCAATGGGGTTGAGACGTCCAAATTGCCTAACTTTACATTGCCTCCAAAAGGTTCTGAAATGTGTATAGTTCCTTTAAAGTTTCACTACAACATTGAATAGAACCATCACCCTACTGACAGGTAAGCTTCCAGTTCTGTTACTGAGAAGTAGTTCAACATTACAATGATTCCTAATGCCTGCCATCTGATTATTTATGGCATCATTCAACACGGTTATAAATAAGAATCAACCTCTGTTCTGAGGCTAAGATAAGGTGAGATAAATCTTCTCCCCCTGAGCCAAAACAGATAGAAATTGCCTAGGCCCCATTACGGAGTTGTGAAGGCACAACCTCTGACTCATGCATTCATGACTAGTGGAAAGTAAACTGCAAGTGACCAAACCTCATCTTATCAGAATTCTTTTGCTGTTGAGGTAAGGCCATGCCGTCTAGACTATTATATTCCTGGAAGGGTGCTTCTACTTGGATCAATTTCCTCAACATTTATTTCTAGTGTGATACACACTAACCATGCTAACTGAGGCTGTGAAGTCTAAAGCACAGACAGTGGAATGGGTCCACAAATTAATACTAGAAAGTGATCTGCCATAAGTTTATACTGCCTCAAATTATTGAACGTCTTCCTAGAAGTCTTAGTAATGGAAGCATTTTAAAACCCTGGAGCAGCTTCCAGTTTATAAACAACACGGCATCAGATATCTGCTTCAAAAGCGACTCGTCATATATGCTAGGACGGAAAGTACCAAAACACAGCATGACTCAAAGGCCAGACGGTGCGCAACATTCTTACTTCACTCTAGGGATATCCTCAAGTATTTCTTAGATTTAATTCCCCACTCTGGCAAATCAAAGGAAAAGTGAACTTTATTGGGTTTACAATTGGAAAAGCAATGTAGAAAGCTCACAGCTTGTTCACAGACAGACCTTTCCCCTGGAGCTATGCTAGTTACTCAGATTTATTTCCTATTCTTTGTGATATATGTATATTCCCCTTCCTTCCTCCCCCTCCCCCTTTTCCCTGCTTTCTTCCTATTCTCTTTTTGTGTGTATGTATGTATAGGTCTAGACTAATTTCGGCCCTCCTTCCAGGTGTTTTGGACTTCAACTCCCACAATTCCTAACAGCCAGAATTGTGGGAGTTGAAGTCCAAAACACCTGGAAGGAGGGTCAACATTGGCCCAAGCCTCTCTCTCTCTCTCTCTCTCTCTCTCTCTGTATTCCCTTTCCTTCCCTGCCATCACCACCTTCTCCTTCTCGAACAGGAGCCGGAGAGGGAGAGAAGCAGCAGGAGCAGGTGCCGCCACCATGGAAGAAACAGAGGAGTGCTGAGGGCAACAAGGTAGGCCCTGGCGGCAGCAGCGAGGAGCTGGAGGCACAGAGGAGGAGGAAGGAGCAGCAGCATGAAGAGGGGAGCTGCCATGTTGCTGCCGCTGCCTCTGAAGGCCTACCTGGCCCCCTCCTTCCCTGCAGCCACCTCGGGGCCTAACCAAGCTGCCCTGGGCAGCCATGCCGGGCAGCAGCGCCTTGCCTTTGCCTCAGGAGGAGGAAGTGCCGCTGTCGCTGGGTGACATGATCCTCCTCCTCCTCCACTAGGCCACAGGGCCTGTATCCCCAGGAGGCGCTCTTCCTGAGGGAGCACCTGACCTGTCTGAGCCTGCACCCCTCGGGGATTGGAAATCTACGCAAATGCGTAATTCACCTAATGCTTCAGCCGTCCCTGGTGATAGCCACTAACTTTATATGGCAAATTAGTTAACAACTTCATGGGCTAGTGGTCATAGCTAAACAGAACTTATATAATCGGAAGGATTATACCTCTGAATATTAGTTTCTGCCCTTTGGTGTAGGATATGTAGAATACGTCTGTCACCACGGGACTTGCACTTTACTCCGCCCCCACGACCTCGTTCCAGTCCAACTGAACATCACTGGCCATTTTGATTTTGTGTCTTTTTCCTAGTAGAGTATTGAAATGTAGATTAGGTCCTTAACTGTCTTATTCTGTGTTATTTATGTCTTTATTGTGTTGTCTATTGCTATACTTGTTTGCTTTTGGTTGTGCGTTTATACTCTGTAAACCACTCCGAGCCTTCAGGGAGTGGCGGTCTATAAATGTGAAGTATAAATAAATAAAATAAATAAATATGCCTATTTACTCCTGATTAAATGCACCTATAAATAAATAAATAACCAAATTGAATCCAAAATTGATGGGATTCGTGGCTGAAAAAATTAACTGAAAAATGAATGCTTGAAGTTAAACACAGAAATATAACCCTAAATTTTTGTTAAGCATATCCAGTTTCAGAACCTGCAGCTGTAAATTCCACGGCTGACTTTGAAGGCAGAAACTGTATTAAAAAGAGCCTCTTTGTTCCTACAAACTGATGCACCTACATTCTTGCTGCTAAGATTTATGCTAATCAAGACCAGGCAATGTCACTCTCCGGATGTTTGTCCCCCTTTTTAGGATTCTAGATAAACGTTTGGGGAGCATCAATGAAGAAGGAAAGTACTGTTTTGAGAATGGGTTCTAACAGTACAGTGGAAATAAAAACACTGCTCTTGTGAACAGCCTATTCATGTGAGAAGCATAACCTGTGAACAGCAAATTCATGCAAGAACACCTGCTCCTTTCTGTAAAACTATATCAAATTCCATGTTTTTAGTTTAGAACAGCAAAAGTCCACAGGAACTATTTTCTCACGTAGCATGTCCTTGATGCAAGCAGATTCCGCATAAGAGAAGTTCTTTTTGAGAATGCAACTATTTTGTTTTATCAGAACATAGTTCAGGGAAGAAAAGAATATTTGTAACTATCAATCCACCAGCTGAATAACAGATATCTTGATAGTCAGGAAAACACAAACTGCTGCATGTTTTGCTTCTGCTATTCTTCTGCTTCCCAGGGTCCATAAAAGGGCTTTAAAAGTTGGACAAATGTTGACCCTAGGTACAGAGTTAAGGTCTTCCCACATGCAAGAAAGCCTTGGATCTCTATGGGAAAAAAGTGCAGGACTCAAAAGAGTGAACTCAAAACAATATTTATTGATGACAACCAGTAAAAATGCTGGTGGTTCAAAAGCTTGAGTTGGTTGCAAAGTCCTTATAAGAAAGGGAGTCTATCACTATGCCTATTGGTGCAAGGTGACGGTACCTCTATTAAATCCAAGGCGTTCCATTGTCTTCTGGCTTGCAGGTCCAAAGTCCTGTAGCAGGCCCCAAAATCCCAGCCTCTGGCGAGAGCAGGCCTTCCTATATGCTGAAGATTTGGCTGAAGACGTAGGTAGACCAGCAGGTGAAATGAGATTGCCTTTTCGCAGCAACCTAACTTCCAGCCTTGCTTGTCCTTGTGTCCTTTGGAAAATGAGGCCAGAGAGGAAATCCAGCTTCTAGGTAAACTCCGGTAAAAGGAGGAGTTGAGGATGGGTCACCAGGTTTAGAGCCAGAATGCAGCTCCTCCCCCAGGGGAGCACATGGCAGAACAAAGAAGCACATGGCAAGACAAAGGAACTATGAACCAAAGAGCCATGCAAGTGGATGGCAAACGAAATACAGATAAATACAGCCCCCTAGGGGGCATCACAACTATTCAGTGTGCCAAAGTGTTCCTGATAAATAATTTCTTCCGTTATTAAGTGGGTTTTCCTGCACAGAAAAGAAATTTCTTGTTTTCTACAAGGGCTGTGCAAAATTCTGGCTGTGCAAATTTTTCCTTTCATGCAAGAATGAAACAGTTGAAGATTTATATATCTAACAATGGTTGGGAGAACTGAAAACCAAACACATTTTATTTGCCCGTGCAGGAATAGTTTCTAAATATAGATAATCTTGTAGTCAGATGAAGTCATGAGATCATGCTCAATATGGCAATATTTGCTGGTCACTATGCTTGAAATGAAACAATGATTCAATTTCTGATACTTTCATCAGAAGAAAACATCTGATCCTAAGAAAGGGATCCTTAATAAATTTGTTAGTAGCCAAGGAAACAAATAACTACCAATATATTTCCCAAGCTGTCATGGAATCGGAAGGACATTTAGCACCAAAGAAATGTGTAAAGTTTAAACCAACCACTACCAACAAACCATTTGATGAGAGCAATGATCACAGAGAAAGAGTGTATTCATTGGCATTAAAAACTTTCCTTGAAATGAATAGAGCAATTATACCATGGTCATTGCTCTTTTTCCTGCTTGTCAGACGGACTCACTGGGATCTCCCCTCCTTGCCTTATTTTAATCCATTGGTAGCAACCTAATTTGGCAGGAATTTCTGCAAAATATCTCTGCCAGCCTAGTATGAATGACTTGAGTTTTGCAATCTTTGTAGCAGTGCTTTTGTCTTGTTCTGGGCTGGTACAATTTGTTCTGAGGACAGATGAAAAAGGTTAAAATATGATCTCATGATAGTTTTGGAGATTCTGCAGTGATCATTACAATGAAAAATCACTGACTAGGGAAAATAAGTAATCAATTAATCATATTTCTATGTTTAATGTGTTTCTACTGTTGTCAAAGACCTCAGACCCCACCTTTAATAAAATATTAACATGAATTGGACTTTGTGATCTGTAGTTCCCCCAAGGACAGAGGCCATAATGAACTGGAAATTACCTCTGTCCCTCACAATCCCTCAGGAGACCCCCCTCCCCTAAGAGCCAGCAGCATCCCACCCCACACAACCCTCAGACCCACACACACCTATGACCTATTTACCTGGCCTGTCTTGGCTCACGGCAGTGATCCCTTGCTGCTGTGGAGGAGTCCCGCCAGCTGATTGCTTCCCTCCCTTAACACAGGGAAACTAGCCAGTTGGCCACAACGTATCCAAAGCATCTTGATTTGGCTTCAGCCACATCATCATTATTTTTTATCTTCTTTTCCCCTCTGCGAACATGTGCCTAATCATATCAGCGAAGAAATAATAAAATATAACAAATAACCTTCCTAGCTACTGCTCAGCCCTGATAAGGCCCCTATGCTTCTCTCTCTCTCTCTCCCTCCCTCCCCCTCCTCTTTATTTATTTATTTAGGGATTTATTAATCGCCCATCCCAGATGGCTCTGGGCAATTTACAGTAAAACACACCCAGTACCTGAAACATCTTTCTTCACCCAGAGGGTCATTGGGTTATGGAATTCACTTCCAGAGGAGGTTGTGACAGCTGTCAGCCTGGACAGCTTCAAGGCAGGATTAGACAGATTCATGGATACCAAGGGAATCAGTAGTTACTGAAATGGACATCCAAGTGCCACCTCTGTGTTGATTGAGGCAGGCAGGATTTTCCCCGGGTACTGGTTGTGGGGGGTCGGGAGCAGGTGATGGTTTTGCCCTCCTTTCTGCTAGAGATCCCTGTGTACAACTAGTGGGCCACTGTGTGACACAGAATGCTGGACTAGATGGGCTGAGGCCCGATTCAGCATGGCTCTGCTTATGTTCTTATGTTCTTATGTTCTTATCTAAAACATCTAAAATATCTAAACATCTAAAAACATCTAAAAACAGTTAACAATCTAGCAGTTCTTTGCCAAACGCCCTCTCAAACAGCCACGTTTTACAAGCTGTGTGAAAAAAATTTAGATCACGGGTGGCTCTGATGTAAGGAGGGAGGGCATTCCAGAGTGATGGGACGATCACCGAAAAAGCTCTTTGCCAAGCACCACATCCTATCATCATCATTCTTACCACTTTTATTATTTTCCATTACTTTCATTTCCTTATTATCAAGATTCTATAAAGTGAAGGCAAATGTACACATATCCATGAACTCTAGTAGCATCTTCTGAGTCACCCCAGAGCCCACCTTCTGTGCCCAGCCTGAAGAACTGAGATGGGAATCCTCTGTGACAAAAGACTTTCTTGGACCTCAGCAGGGGCCTCGATACCAACTGCCTGTCAGTTCCTCTCTGTAGCTCCCTGCCACCTGTTAAGACAAAGGTCTATGGCGAACATATGAATATGATCCCATCATCAGAAATACATCCTGGGGGAGTCTTGCTTTGTCTTTCAGCATGGGGCAATGTCTGGGGCAACAACTCCCATTGTAGACAATGATATCTGCATAATTCTGTCAAATAGGCTCTCGGATGTTCCTTTGTCTACCACATTCCATCACTGCACACCCGGGGCAGACACAGCCCCTGGAGCACCCTTTCTACTCTTGACTCCCTCCCCAGGATTGTTGGGAGCCTCAGGGCTTCCCTGCCCAGCAAGGAGGATATCCCCAGCCTTGTCAATAGCGCTCCCACCAATCAGAGCAGAAACCAGCTTGGTCCCTCTTCCCAGCCATTCAGGGACCAAGAGGGCGGCAACTGCCTTATCGGAGCCGGCCAATCAGGGGAGAGTGAGGAAAATTTTGAAATTAGATCATAGTAATGAATGGAATCTTTTATTTATGAAAATGTCTGTTTTACAAGCATGTTTTATACTTTGTACTTTGGAGCATCCATGCTGTACAAGTATCCTTTTTGCGCAAATCAAAAAAGTGTTCTTTTTGTCTTCATCCTGGTGAGTCTCTCCATTCCTGATTCCTAATTTGCTCTCATCCACAGTTAGCGAAGCTTGCCAGCTGTCCCTCATTTTCCATGGGGCATAAATCCTCTAAATTTTTGCATCACTATTTTTACATTAAAACAAATTGAGAAATTTGTGAATATCAGGTATCCAGCTACATTTCTAATCACTCATAATTATAGTAAATCAGTTCAATGCATTAGGATTTAGAGCAAAGTGGGAAAGGCCTAAGGTTGCAGGAACTATGTTGGATTCTCATGGGAAGTTGGAGAATCTCACCATACTTGCCGTACTCCAAATTACCCAATTTTTAATTTTATTTTTAATACAAAGTTATCTCTACTTCAAGTTTTTGCTTGATTGGAAAAAAGGACATCTCCTGGCCTTAAAATAGCCAGGGAGAGGCCAAAACAATGGCACGCTTGTTAGGAAGACACTGAGGACATGGTATATTCAAAGTTTTCAAATTAAAATGTACATAAACTTTTTGGGGAGTGCTTGCTGGAACCTCAAAAACACACATCCTATGAATGGTACTTTCTGCAGGATTGATTTTAGCTACAAAGACAACAATAGAAAGCAAAAGACTCAATATGGAAGTGATTACTGTTAACAAAGGACTTTGACACTTGTTCCTGTCACAGCTACCAACAGGACTTCCATGTCACTCATTGTGCTGTCAGTACCCCATCTCACCTGTTAGGCTTTTCAGTAGCAGTTGTAATTTTCCTAAGGACCACCATATGGACTCATGATATGGGGACCACAGATTTGGGAATTATCTCTTCTTGAATTCTGAGATGCTCAGTGAGCTATGCTGTTGCTAGCTCTGTCTACAATCCATACCTTGGGGACATAGGTGTCCTGAATCTTTATACATTTCCTTCATTGGATAGAAGTACCCCTGAATGAGTAGCCAACCACATGTTTTTAATATTAGGATCTTCCCAGCAAAAAAATAAATAAAACAGAGGCCCGTTCTCAACACCATTATAACAAGAGTTTAGGAGACAAGAGGGAAGTCATAGAAATGAATAAAGGAAAAACCCAAGCCAGCATTTAAGGATTATCCTGCCTCTTGCATTTCCAAAAGAAGGGTGTTGGTGATTATTTCCTTCCTGCTCACACATTTGTCTGCTTTCAGTTGTTAACAGCATCTGAAACAGCTGCTGCTGCTAAGCCAACTGCCAAGTGGGACACTTGAAGTGGACATGAGTCAGAAGAATGCAGGGATAGGATTCCTCTTGTGCACGTTCACGCATAATGTGCCTGGTTTCCTTTCATCTCACCTCTCTCTGGCCTTAATGCTGAAGCGCATACTTGCATAGTTCCTGCCTCATACAGAGAGTGTCACTTTTTATATGCTTTAAATATATAGTTCTGCAAGGTTTTTTTGATATTTATATTTGTCAATGTGCTTTTACTGTAAAACATAGTTATATTTTATTTATTTATTTACTTACTTTATTTATACCCCACACCCATCTCCCCAAGGGGACTCGAGGCGATTTACATGAGGCCAAGCCCAATAACACATAATAACAAAACAATAGCAATTATAAAAACAATACAATCAATAAAACTCAAACACAAACAGTAACAGACAATTTAAAACCATTTCGGGCAGGCCAAATTTGAATTTTAAAATTTTATAAATAAACACTGGGTGCAGACAGAGTGTTGTACCTTAGACCTGAAGGACGCCTCAGCAAACCACTTGAGACCGGCCACGTTTAAATGCTTTATTTAGAATAAATGGATAGAGCAAAGACATTAGAGATATGGTCCTTTGGTGTTTTCAAACACCAGGTAAGACAAGGTAATAGTCCAAAGCAAGCAGGTTAAAGGCTTGATGCCCCAACGGGCTAATCCATGGAAGAGTTCTTGGCACAAAGCTTGGCAAATAGAGTTCAGTAGCCAGTAGCCCTGGCAAAGTTCATGAAGGCAAGATTTCAAAAGTTGACGAGAGATACTATACATCTCTCAGCCCCAACTCTTATAGGTCTCAGAGGCTTTGAAGTTACGACGTACCGGTGCATCGAAATGGGTTCTCAAAACAGTTCTCCATCTGATCTTTCTCAGGCCTCCCGCATGGGATCGGAATGTAAGCCCAATTAACACTGGCACCTGGGTGAATGGGAGTCATTCCGTCTCTGCCCTTCCCTGGCTGCTTATCGGCTCAAGATGCAATTCGGCTAGCTTTGTCCTTGAACGTAGGATGAACTGCAGACCTCTGTAGCTTTGGGCCTTTAGGCTTGCTGGTCCCTTTTGATACTTGGGATTTAGCCTGGCGTTGGTCTTGCTGAAGGCCAGGGGAACACTGGGGTGTGACACCCCCCCCCCCTCCAAGCATAGTGCTTCTGAACAATGGCCATGCAGCCCGGAAAACTGACAGCAACCCAGTGATTCCAGCCATGAAAGCCTTCGACAGCACATAGTCCTACATTCATCAACTCTTAAAGAGAGATTTCGAAAGAAATTGACCAGACGTGGGTTGATGATGACATATATTGTGTGTGAACTTATAACAACCTCGTGAATTTCATAGGAAGTTTATAAGGCAAGGGAATCTCAGAGGTAATTTGACATTGTCTTCATCTGAAATACAGACAATAGTGCCTGATATTCCTGGACAATCTTCCATCTAAGATTAACTACCCCAATACCATATGGGAGCTGGTTCCTTCAGGCTGCTAGCATTAATACTATATGCCTCTGGTAGTGGATCCCTAATGATATATGTGGAGTTTTAATTGTGGAACAGGAAATCAAATTTTAACATGAGTTACTAGTCTTTACATACTTAAACATGGCAGTATATCCCTGTGATCTGAGAGACTGTGAGGGCAATACTCTGTCCAAATGCTATAACATGTTTTTTGTTTAATTAAAAAAAACTACCTTGTGTGGATTTTATAGCAGCAACACCAAAAATTAGGAAAAACCCAGTCTATGGTTGGAAGATACTTCTGGACATTTTGTTTTTGCCTTGGACTGTATCATAAGGAATCAGTGACGAATATAATAAAAATTATGAGTCTGGGAGTTCAGACTCAGATTCCTATTCATATATTTCTTGATGCTATAGCAGTATTTTTCTTTAGAAAAAAGGCAACATTCTTGGAAACTCTCTTGTTGGTCTTAATATTAAATACCAAGGAGATATGTCACAAGTTTTCATACTCTGGGTCAGATTTTTCCTGGAAACCTGAGTCTGTAGCCACTGGAGATCATCTAATGAACATAAGTTCCATTAAACTAAGACAGAGAACTTTCCTATAAAACAATGAATGATGATGATATAACTAAAAATTTGTATATTTTGAAGATTTATTTTAAAATGTTCTGGATAAAAACAGGTGTACAAATTTAGATAAATCTTGTCCCCAGATTTATGTGAGAGATTGTTATAGTCACTGAAGGATGTGTTATTATATGGCCAGTGGTCGCTACTTCACTGTGCCAGATTTCCTCCCACTCGTTTCCAAATTTTGTCCAGATGTCCTTCAATCTGAGATCATATGAAATCCAAACATGCTTATTAATCTGGAGTGATAACTCCATATTCAAACATTTAGGTACTCTATGAGTTTGTTGATGTTTCAATACTCATAGGCTGCATACTCATATGTTTGAGTTTGCAATGCAACTATCATAACAATAAAACATGTTTTAAAAATGCACATAAATATATATTTCTTTGAAAAATTAACATGAATATGCTGCAAGCAATGCATGAAAATACATTTAAATTGCACACATTGAATTCATACATTTCAAACATGTATAGAAAAAATGCCCCATTTTATAAAAGTCCCCCCTCCCCATTATCCCGCATACCCTCACAGAAAAAACTGGGACACACAAGGGCAAAGGAGTTTAAAGTATGGTCAACATGGCAAAAGTTATGAATTAAGGAGAGGACAAATGCTAGGAAGAGGCTGCACCAGTTTGCTAGATTTTGCTTCCTTTTCTACCTCTTCTAGCACTGAGATAACTAAGTAAAAACGACCGTACTTTTGCATTTTGGACTCAATTTGCAACAACTGAAATAAGACAAGAAAAAAGGGGGTAAAGTGGAAATGGCAGATTGAAACTGGAATGTTTTAGCAACATCTGGGGGGGAAATGGAACAACAGAAATTTATTGAGACCTATCCTTTCCATCCCTTCTAAATCCTTGTTTTATTGTTACCTATAATATGTATCAATTAAAACAATCATAACTAAAGTGGGATACCATATTGTGACACTGTTCAGATGACCAGAAAGGACATTGTTTCCACTGTTTGTTTGTTAGGAGCTAATTGAGGTGCCACTGGGTATCCTCCATAATTATCCTCCCTCGCCCTCCATGCCAGAGTATTCTCTAGCCCAGGGGTGGGCAATTGCTAACCCTCCAGGTGTTTTGGACTTCAACTCCCAGAAATGCTAACAGCTGGTAAACTGGCTAGGATTTCTGGGAGTTGAAGTCCAAAACACCTGGAGGGCCGGTGTTTAGCTACAACAGGGATTCTACCTGCTCACCATTGCATGCCAAACCATTGCATGTCAAGACCTCAAGTGGGGGACAGCAGGGCACTAAGGGATGGGGAAAGAGGAGTCTTTTCCCTTTTCCCAGGACTCCCCATCCTGCCGGCAAACATCATAGCAAGTGATGGAGAACATGTAGGATCTGTGTCCTGGCTAAAGACTGCTGCAATATGGAGGCTGGAGGAAAAGGTCTACATCCTGTGGCCCTGGGGAAATACAGGATGGCAGTGGGGACCATTGTGGCCAGTTCTGTTAGGGAACCATCCCCACAGCCCCTAAGTCAAGGGAAAATGGACTTTCCCCCCAACCTTGGCTAATGTGGTGCAAGGCCATGTTAAGGTGAGTGAAGTCTTGCCAGATGACAATTAGAGCTCATGAAAAATTGGGGGGAAATTCAGTTTACCTCCATGATCTTTTTATCTGGATTTTTGAAAGGCACATGTATACACACACAATTCTCTGTACAGTAAAGGGGAACTGGTCTCAAGTCTATAGCCAAAGTTACACATAATTGAACTTTTACCTTGCACGGAATGCTTCTGCTAATGCAATGCCAATTATTTTACAGTCAGCTGCATCATATTGTTTACTAATAGCTAACTGTGATTCAATATAAACTTCTTAATCCCTTGCAGCAGTTACAAAACTCAGCCAATATTCTCTCTTTTGTAGTTAATAGGGTTTCCCCTTTCCAATAATAATATTATTTCTGGAGTTTGTTAGACAATTGTTCCAGCTAAATTTCTGTCTTGCCAAAGTCTTATGTTCCCCCCCCCCCCCTGATAACAGCCAACCTCATGCTTCTATGGATCTCATCACAATAAGACCGGGATCCGCCACACATCATTACGAATCCAGTGGGGCCTGTCAGGGGAACATGTTGCCTCGTACCTCACATCACCTGGCGCCCCCAAATATCACATGAGGAAGCATCTATGATCTACAGAGATACTCGCAGGAACACCTCAGCAAGCAAGAGTCCAAAAGTGGCAGGCTAAAACCTGGAATCTCAATCCATGGCTGATACCAAATGAGAGACACCCTCCTGGGCACACAGAAGACTAGGCAACTTGGAAGGCGCTGAACAGACTGCGCTCTGGCACCACAAGATGCAGAGCCACAAAGTGGAGTCCATGACATGCGAGTGTGGAGAAGAGCAAACTTCAGACCATGCAGTCTTACAATGCAATCTTAGACTTGTCTCATCCACAATGGAGGACCTTCCTTTAAGCAACACCAGAGGTACTCCAAGTGGCCAGATACTGGTCAAAGCACATTTACTATAGTGTTAAGTTTCTAAACTTTGTATTTTTTTTAAAAAAAATACATTACAATTGTACTCTTGGTTCGTTCCTAATATGATAAATAAATATCCTCCAGCCATCCATAAATTGCATCTATTATTAGTTTTAGAAGGTAATGCCGGAAATTCATTCTCACTCTGAAATGTGCAGAGTCAGACGTATATTCAAACATATTATTGTGCAGGAATTACACCTGGGTCCAAACTCTATAACTGCATAAAGCTCTGTCCCCTGTGATTTTAGAAGGGTCTGCCCATTGGTTTCAGATTTGAGCTCTAACATTTAATGAACTGGTCTACTGTTTTAATGATGGCTTTGTATGGTTTTTAATTATGTATTGTTTTTATATGTTTTTATCTGTGATTTATTATTGTATTATGTTTAACAGGGCTTATTGTAAGCCGTCCTGAGTCGCCCCTCAGGGGATGAGAAGTTGACAGGGTATAAATGTGGTAAATAAATAAATAAATAAATAAATAGTTATCAGACTCACATGTTTTTACTGGCCACTAGAATGTTTGAATCAGTATAGAAAATCAATATGTGTAGCTTTTGCTGCAAATTCCAGTTATTTGTCAATTCCTTTTTTAAGGAACTCCTCTAACAGTACCGACAAACACCAGACCTTTAATGTTTTCTGTAAGATGCAAGTGTTTAAAACAATGGAAACATATAATGTCTTGTTATCTGAAAGTATTGCATGAAAAAAAAGGTTCCTATAAGTGTGAGAACAAAATAGATGTATGCCGTGACTATGTTTCTGGGTTTTTGCCATTTCTATAGTTCAGGCCTTGCTTGGCATTTTTTCACATCAACAGATGTTAGAGAACTCCCCTCTGTAAGCAAGGAATGGATGGATTTGAGCCACTTGTCCCATCTGGATTTGAATGCTTACATTGTGCTTTAACATAACATTTAAATGCCAAAATATGTCGTTTTCATCTTGGATCTTGGTGCATTTAGCAAGAGTAAACTGTTGAATGTTTCTATATACATTCATTTGTTACTCAAATTTGATCTGAATTTCCCAAGACAATTCCGACTTTGATTTATTTTCAAACCAGAGTTCCACATGTTTTCTTTCACACTCTTACAGTTCCAAAAGTGATGCTTGATTTTAAGTTAACTTAGCAGTTCAAGCAATGTGCACATACCCATCACATTACAACCACAACACACTGGGGATGGAAAAGAAATGAAGAAAAAGATACTGTCCCAAAATTCTGGAAGAAAATTTTTATTTATTTATTTATTTAAAGATACTGTCCCAAAACTGGCTTACAAAAGAAGTAATCTAAAAATTAAAACAGATAAACAGTTAAAATGACAGTAGCCATGACTAGAGATAAAATAAAACCACACATTTATTCAGTACCAAGGATTACTTGCTGCAGCATCTCCGTGTTCCATTTATTCCTCTTCCACCATCACTTCATTGCAGGCAGATGCATTCCTTTCCTTCAAGACAGAGATGACATCTCTGTGTGACCCTGGCTCAGCATCTTGAATCTGTCCTGATTACTATTTTTTTCCAGGACTTTCTAAAAAGCTCTCGTTTCTATTTCTTCAACATAATTTGAGCATGCAATGCCTGATCAAATATTGTATTAAGTAGTTTTAAGGGAGAATATGCCAGTTACTGAAGTTGAAAAGGCTGGGAAACAGCAAAATAATAAATCAACAGAGGATATTTTTTAAAAACCACCAGCAATGTCTCTGAGTGAGGGAATCAAGTAGTATCTTTGATCAAAATTAATAATAAGCTTTATTTATGTCCTGCCACCATCTCCCAGAGGAACTTGGGGCAGCTCACAAAGCACTCAAAAGTGTGAACATGCAAAATACAAAAAATTGTAAGTTTATTTCGATGTTGCATTTGTGAAATACATAAGCTGTTATTATCCTGTCTGAGATCTTGTCAATGGAAGTTTCTAACCAAGAAAGTTTATGAGATTATAATATACACTCTGATGTTTATTGACTGATAATTCCGATGGTGTCTTTGTTGCATGGTCTTTCCTGGTTCTTCTTCTTAAATATATCCATCAAAAGAAAGTCTACCACCTTCTGAAACAATTTGTACTATTGTACCCTATATTATCTGTTTATCCCAGATTATCTGACAGTGTAGACTCATATAATCCAGTTCAAAACAGATAATCTGGAATCAGGTCCTGTGATAAGGGCAGATTTGTGACACATGGATTCACAATATGCAAACACAAGAAACAAAAACAGCCCATTTGTCTCCATTGTTGTTGCACCTCAGACTTGAACAGCCCTCCCTAGATCACACACACACAGGCAGCTGCAATAAATGTTCTTTTATTTAGAATAAAGGTAAAGAATAGTCTAAAGAGAAATGAAGAAAGCAATCCAAATAGAGTTCAGCTTAGTCCTTGAGTTATAATCCAAATGGTTGAAATCCAAAGTCCAAAGCAAAGCAACCACTCTGCGGTCAAACGTGGAACTTGAGACTGGCCGCCACTGCGGTCACTGGAAACAGAGTCCAAACCGCCCCAGCGGTTATCGTAAACTCGGAGACTGGAACGAAGAGACACGATCAAGCTAAACATGGCTTCAGATCTGATGAGAGTTTTCCCAAGCCGGATTGATATAGGAATCTAACTCTTGTGCGTTCACCACACTCCCCTTCTTCAATCTTTCCTAGAAGCCGAGATACTAGCCCTCCTGTTGAATTCCATCTCATTAGTGGGCCCAGCTGCATCGCTATCAGAGTGAGGACGAGAATACTCCCCGTCTCCCATCTCACCATCTGGGAAGGGAGTAGACACTCTTTCCTGAGACCCAAGGCTGCCTGGCCTTTCATATTCATCTGAGTCTATTTCCATGGAATCTTCACTAAATTCATCTGCGGTTCCATAACCCTCCAGCCATGTATTATCCCATTGCAGGCTCTCTTCTGTAGTGTCAAAAGCATCAGGACACCCATCATCCTCTATCTCTCAACTGGTGCCTGGCCCGGAGCCCCCGGGGTCTGCCCAAGTCCACTAGGCTGGAACCCTACAATTGTCCTGACGTATAACTATTCATGCCAAGAGGGGAGGATAAACACGTATCAGATTCTGGACATCCTTCACAGGTGAATATTGAAATTCATATTCTCCATGTTTAAGAAACATGCTCCTATTTTTGTGCCTTGCAGTTGAAAACTACACTTGGACTTTGTCTCAAACCTTTGTGAATTGTCACCTTGTCGTGGTAAGGGGGCTTGTGTGTTCCAGTGAACCTGTGGGTAAAACTATCGGAGTCATGTGCTCCCAGAGGGTTCTCCCTGGGTGACAACACCACAGAGGAGGAACCAGAATAAGCACAATCTGAATACCTCAATGGCAGAGCAGGCAAATGATAACATGGTACATGTTACAACAGCTGTGAAGGCGGAAGAAGGGGCCACAGGTCGTCTGGTTAACCACTCCACTGGATCTGAATCTCTTTTTGTGAAGACAGTGTGCACTGATCTCCACACATAAAACCAACTCACACGCAGGTGTCTCCAAGAAAAAGAAAAGAAAACCAACAAAAGTCCCACAGTGATCAGTGAGTGGCAACGAGGGTAGGACTGTGAAATCTGGAAGTCCCTAGCCACTGGACTATTTGTGCGAGGAAGCTGAGGTGCTTTAACATAGCAGTCCTGCATTCACAGCATTCATTGTCTCTGTTATTTAACACTGTCTGTATGTTTCACATTCCAAAATTCATTTATCATTTTTGACTGCTTTAACATCAATATAGCAGCACTCCAAAAGGCTCAAAGAGCAGGAGGGGATAACTAAAGGAAGAAAAAGGAGGCTTCTGGAAGAGACTATCTGAATAAGAATTATATCAGAAACAACTTGGTGAAGCATCTGTCTGAAGCACCCATAGACATTAACAAATGACTCACAACCTTCTGAATTGTCTACAAAGTGATGACCCCTTTGAATGCAGAAGTCTAGTCGGGGATAAGGCAGTTTGCAGCACCTATTCTAGCCCCATCCCTGTATGTGGTGAGCAGACTCAGTCTGCTCAGTCAAGGATACAGCGGCCAGACTGTTCAACTTCCTTGGACCTTGAGATAGAACGACTGAATCCATATCCACCACCCATGGGCCTTCCCAGAGAGATCAGGTGCAGGCGCAATCAAAGGCTGAACTAGCACAGTCAGGCGGACGAATGTTAGCGTTCTGAGCAGGAAAGACTACCAGCATTGAAGCGACACTCCTCTGCCATCAATTTGGCTGGACTGGCTATGTGGTCAGAATGCCTGATCAACATCTCCCAAAACAGTTACTCTAATCTCTCAACAAAAGAATGGAAAATGAAATGTTGGTGGACAGCAAAAGAGATTTAAAAATGGGCTTAAATCTAACCTTAAAAACTGTGGCATAAACACCAGGAACTGGGAAGCCCTGGCCTTAGAGTGTTCTAACTGGAGGTCACCTGATACCAACTCTTCTGTGAATTTTGAAGAGGCACGAATGGAAGGTGAAAGGGAGAAATGTGTCAAGAGGAAGACGTGTCAAGCTAACCCTTGTTGAAACTGCCTTCCCTCTGGAAATCATAGTCCTCATTGTGAAAGAACATGCGGATCCAGAAAACATCTCGGCAGTCACCAAGACTCTACACTTGGAAGGCAATCAAACTCAACTACAATGATAATCTATGATGATGACTTTGTCTCAAAACCCCTCAAAGTTCAAAAACGTTTTTTAAAAACTGGATTTGTTCCATTTTATCTCCACTGGCAAGAAGAAGAAATAAATGATGTTCTCAAAGTGCAACAGGAACATCTGTCAGCTGATCTCAAATATGGTAGCAATCAAGACAGAATGCTGTCACTATATAGCACTATATTGGAATGGAAGTTTTAAAATATAAGCCACATGGGGAATCTCCATAGATTCTTTCTTGAATTTATATATTTTCACATGCAAAATAAAGTTGCTTGTGCATATTTCTGTTACCACCATTACATCCATCATCATCATCATCATAGGCTACCATTAATTGCTGACTTTGAGGGTCTTCCAAGGGTAGAGTCTTGGCAGTAGGTCCGTAAGTGACTGGGGATCTATTCTGGATCCAGCCTGATATGTTTTGGTTACTTTGCTATACCATTTGTGTTGAACATTGGTCAGATATATGTTTTTTTCCCACTCGAAAGCAAGTTCACTTATAAAATGAAAAGGCTCCATTAGCTATGAATTGTACAATGAGCCATTGCTGTGTATGAAAACCTTTGAATTACGAAGCTGTGATATATGAAATAATCGCAATATGGCACAAGTTGATCCACTTATTTCAAAGTGAAATTTTGCCCTTTCCATGGGAGTGATTGCTTGCCTGATAACTATTCCATTTTGAATCTTGGATGGTGAAACACACGATTTGCTTTCTCTCAAGTCATACAAGTAAAGTCCACATTCCTTTCAGGGTTTATACTGGTTTTATTATGTTTGATTCAGCTCTAAGAATAGAATAGAAACATCTTCATAATATTCAGGAGATAGTAAGCAGTGATGGAATTATTTCCATGCATAACAACTGTTGGCTAACGGCTCCCCTTAGAGGTAGTATAGAAACTGTGCACTCATTTAAAATTGACTTTTTTCTTCAGCTGCTTCTTTGAGACTCCTTGCTATGATTGGTGCCTGCATTGTAAAGAAGGAACAAAGGCATAGACAATGTAAGTTTTACTTATAAACAATTATACTTTGTGTGTGACTGTAAAATTTCCAGATCATCCCATTTTCCCACTTCATTCAGTAAAACTGAATTTGAATTAGATATGACAGATGGAGAAAAACTCCAAATATAATGTTAATGAGAGGTTTTGGTATGGTTGCGGTGGATGAGATGGAAGGCATTGCCTTTCCAAATAAGAGTAAGAATTTACTACATCTAACATCCTTTTGGGAGAAAGATTATTATGAGCACTGTGAAAAGAATTTGCTGCTTTGCATAATGACATATTTATCTCCTGAATTTCTGCAGGTGTTGTATGGAGCCTTGTAATTTAAATGTTTGGCTTTTGCCCATGGGTGCTCAAAGGTCTGTAAAAGCATGTAACAGTCACAGATTAAATGATACACCCATTTACAGGTGGTCAGAAATAGTGGGAATTGTAACTCAACACATCTGGAGTTGGAATGGATGGATATGTCAATGGGTTCCCACACCCAAGCCCCTTCTGTGACACTTTCAGGCAGATTATTGCTTTTAACAGCAAAATCCCCACCCTGTATGTATTTATTTTATATTTTCAAATGGACCTATGTTGCCTAAAGTGTGTTTGTGCTCATTTTAAAAATGTACGTGTTGCTTTGTGCACATTTTTGAAATGTCTTCAAGTTAAGTGCCTTTTTATTATTTCACAGAAAATACAGCATTTCCATAAAACTATGAACACTAACCACAAGATTCATCTGCTACCATGCTTAGTCTGACAGGCATTTGTCACCACTGTAAATCCATTTTTGTTGTGCAGGAACTAAAGGAGAAGAAGGAAATTGTTGTTTACCTAGCAATGCAACTGGTAGCTTCCATGTCAGTGAAGGTGATCTGCATTTAATTCTCAATGGATTCTGACATGAAAACCACCATAAACCACAGCTACTTATGATGCAAAAATACTGTGGCATGACTGTGTTTCCATACATACTTGATTGTGAGTCCCTAAATTTAGAATGCTCTCATGTTTGAAAGTCATTGCTTTTGAAAACACACAGGTTTTTTGTTTATTAGTAAAGGTATCTCTAGGTGATAGAATCCCAGTCTCTTATGAGCTCCTAGACATCTAAAAAAAAATAACCATAAAGGGTCCGTGGAGCTCACTTGTTCAGGAACTGCTTTCATGTGCTGCCAATGTCTTCTCACACATTCGATACAGACAGACAGGCTGGCACCAGAATTCTGCCAGATGCTCTAGAACCTTCTGAAAATATTCCTAGTAGGAATTCATTTCGCAATCAAATAGATATTCCATACCCAGTGCAAATAAATGTAACAAGTAATTCAGGAGGGCATATGTCTCTGCTTTTCAAAAAATTTCTGCTCTTTAATTTGTTCACATACTGTTTGTAAACTTTATATGAGCATTATGTTGGTCATTATATAAACCCAACACTGGAATAAATAGGTCTTTGGTGCTCTTGTTTCATACAAAAATAGAATAGCCATACTATAGCATTAGAGCTAGTTAAATTATTATTTGGAAAGCATGTCAAAGGCATATTTATTTATCATATCAGAAGCAAACTGAGGGTACAATTGTGCTGTATTTTAAAAAACACGAAGTTTAAAAAACTTGCCATTATACTAAATGTCCTTTGACCAGTAGCTGGCCACTTGTAGTGCCTCTGGTGTTTCTATAAGAAGGTCCTCCACTGCGCATGTGGTGGGGATCAGAATGCATCGTAGTAAATGGTCTATGGTCTGTTTTTCTCTACACTCGCATGTTATGGACTCAACCTTATGACCCCATTTCTTAAGGTTGGTTCATTGTGTCAGAGCACAGTCTGTTCAGTGCCTTCCAAGTTGCCCAGTCTTCTGTGTGTCCAGGGTGGAGTCTCCCATCTGGTATCAACCATGATTTGAGGTTCCAGGGTTTAACCTGCCACTTTTGGACCCTCACTTGTTTATTTATTTATTTATTTGTCATGTTTCTATACCGCCTCTCTCAGCCCGAAGGCGACTCGGGACGGTTCACACAGGCAGTCTCTGCCCTCAATATAACACAGCAACAAGTCAACCCCCCCCCAAAGAGAAAAACATATAATAACAATTTAACAATTAAAAACATACAATTGCAGCCTCAGCGTCATGTTGAAATCAGTTTCCATCACATCATCGTCATTCCTGATATCCAATTAAGCCTTATATTTCATCAACAAATGCCTGCTCAAATAACCAGGTCTTGACTTTCTTGCGAAACGTCAGGAGGGAGGGGGCCGATCTGATGTCTTTAGGGAGGATGTTCCAAAGCCGAGGAGCCACCACTGAAAAGGCCCTGTCTCTCATCCCTGCCAGTCGTGCCTGCGAAGAAGGCGGGACCGAGAGCAGGGCCTCTCCAGATGATCTTAAACATCTCGATGGTTCATAGGGAGAGATGTGTTCGGACGCATGTTGAGGTGTTCCTGCGAGTATCTCTGTAGATCTTAGAAAACTATTTCTTGATTTAAGACATTGGCATGCTGACTGATATCCAAAACAGCATGATACATACTTACTGAAAAAGTAATATTAGAAAGCAGACTCTGGATTATGGCAGAGAAGAACACTTTTTCTTCCAATTTATGCTATAGTTCTCTTATAAAATAACCATGTTGACATCAATAAGTAAAAGATCCTGACCTTTGCAATGACCACAAAGGGACTTACATCCATGTAACTCACTGGCAGAATGCAGAGATATTTTAATTTGCTTTTTTGTTTCTTTTAGAAATTTGATTTAAATTTAATGTTTGCCATTTGTATTGTTTTAAGTAAATTGGACGCTCCCTTGAACCCTGACTTTTTGGGGGGAAGGATGGATATCAATAAAATGGTGATAATATTGCCGTTGTCTGTGATTATTTATTTATTACCTTTATTTACTTTATTTATGTGTCACTTTTCTCCCAAAGTAGGAGTCAAGGCAGCTGAGTTCACAGATACTCATTACGAACTTTGTTATATGTAAATATTGCTTTGGCAGATAGTCTCTATAAAGCAAGGTAAAATTATTTTCTGTCATGGAAACCCATAATATATCCTTGGGCAAGTCATATTTTGTAGCACCTGAGCAAAATTGTTAATAAGAGAGTGTCTCTCATTGATAGTGTTTGCAAAAAGTACAAATGATTTGATGACAAAGAGTGATCCAAAGCATATATCAGAAAGGAAATGCATCTTATTTACAGATTACTAGGGAAACACTTTTTCTTTTTCTTGCAGCAGCTGTATTAAAATTTGGCCAAGACAATTCCCATCACATTGCAGCTTACATTTAAGTGTCTACGAACATTATATAATATTGATTCTTCTATATGGATATAGATATATTGCAATTTCTCTGTAGCAGCTGTCCTTTAAATGCTCTTTCCACGTCCAACATTTTAATGCATAAACATATGTGGTTTATGAACATTGTAAACTGTCTAATGGTAACCAGACAGAGCATCCCACTAGTCAGTAGTAGCAGCACTATTCCTAAAGATATGTTGTGTCCATATGTATGAAAAATCCAGTATTGCACAGCAGAAACATCCCCTTTAGAGTTTCCAAGCTATGACTTTCAAAGAAATACAAAAGGCATTACATAATTCCTGTTAAATCCCTATATGCCACGCTTGGAATATTTTACCATCAATCTGACAGAAAAGAGAATGAAGTATTGTCATGGAGGAATTGTCTTAAGCATTAAGAACAGGAAAAAGAGTGGACCACCAAAACTGGTTCTGTAGTTGTACTCTACTAAAATGCTGTCAAAACACAAGAGGGAAGAGGGTGGGAAGAAACAACTTTGGCGCAGTCTAGCCTGTTTTTTCCAGTAATAATTCATGAGTAACTTCTATGTTGATTTCCTTTTTTTTCTGTTTCTTAGGATCCTGTTGTATAAACCCACTATTCCACTATAGTCATGCTACCATTGATACTAAAGCAGCTCCATTGACTGCCGATAAGTTTCCGGTCCCAATTCGAAGTGTAGGTTATTACCTACAAAGCCTAAAGAGTTTGGATCCTGCCTATCTTCCTGACCGTATGAACCAGCACAGACTCTAAGATCTGCTGGGGAGCCCCCCCCCCCTCTCGGTCCCACCACAGTTACAAGTGTAGTTGGTGGAGACGAGGGAGAGAGCCTTCTCGGTGGTGGCTCCCCGGCTTTGGAATGCCCTCCCTAGGGAGATTAGGCAGGCCCCACACTGTCCTTTTTCCATAGGAACCTGAAGACCTGGCTGTTCAAACAAGCTTTTTGAGAATGCCTAGTCCCTAATTGTTCCACGCAACAGTAATGCCTTGCACTTCATCCCATGCCCTCGTTCCTTGGTTACAACTCTGCACTTTCCCCATTTTCTTGTCCTATTGTTTGGTCACATTTACAGTAGATTACTGCCATTGGTTGATGAGCATTGTTTTAATTGAGTCTTGAGTTGTTGTTTTACGAGTCTATGTTTTATTCAATTGTTTTTTATATTGTGTTTTATTTTATGTTCTGTATTTAGGTACTTTGTGTTGTGTGTAAGCTTCCCCGAGTCCCTTTGGGGAGATGGTGACAGGATACAAGAATAAAGTTATTATTGTTATTATTATTATTATTATATACATATAACACCTTTGATATCACACCTCTCTTGATTTGTGTAATGGCACCAGTTCGGCAATTTGTGATCCCACAACCATACTTCTGCATATTCTCATAACCCTTGCTTCCCACACTATTGTTGTTCTGTAATTTCTAATTTTTATTTCAGAACAATTTTAAAATTCCAACTTGAAAAAAAACAAAAACAAAAAAGGCAAATATAATGATAAAATCATTAACAGGGGGAAAAATCCAGCTTTGGAATAGTGAGAGTGACAGAGGAGGAGAATCCCGCCCCTGACATCACTTTACTGTTGGAATGCTGGCTCAGAAGCAGAATAGACCCATCACACCAAGCTATATAATGAAAACATTGTGGGATTTGAAGCTATTGATAACTTTTATCCATCAAGAGGTAGGAACAGGATAATCATAGGGAAGAGCCAGGCCAGCAGCAGGATGTGCATAGCATTTTGCATGGAGAGCATCACCTACAGTGCTGGTTTACCTGCCTCGTGCAATAAAAATCTTAAAACCGAACATTTAGTCAGTTGATCACCAGTACTTACAAACACATTCATATTTTGTAAGGGCATTTTTATTGATGGTTAATGATCCGCACTGTACTTAACTATAATCATAGCAGTTCATGAAGTAAAAGAACTCATACAACAGTTGTTATAGTCCTCAGAAATTTCAAAGAAACAGGCTTGTAGCATTAAAATTCAATAGCAAAATAGTTTTGTCGCAACAGAAACAAGTATATTAAAATAATATGAAAAAATAACTTTTGCATGTGACTTTTCGAAGTAACCTTAAAATTCAAGTCCACAATCCACCTCAAGTTTATTATTTACTAGCTTGGGGACCAGGCGGTGCCTGGGTTATTTGAGAAAGGCATTGTGGCTCGCAGTGGTCTCAGGTACTGCGAATCCCATCGTCCATGGTCCATCCACCTCCAAACTGCACCAGGTGAAGGTACTGCGAGTCCCATCGTCCATGGTCCATCCACCTCCAAACTGCACCAGGAGGTAGAGTCAGTCGGGGGGCTCTGTGTGCCAAGTTTGGTCTTCATCCAGCATTTCTGAGGCTCGTGGTGGTCTCAGGAAATTACTGAAGGTACTGCCAGTCCCTTCGTCCATGCTCCATCCTCCTCCAAACAGTACCAGGATGTAGAATGGGTCATGGGGGCTCTGTGTGACAAGTTTGGTCTTGATCAGTCATTAGATGAGGGTCGCAGTGATCTCGGGAAGTGAGTGAAGGTACTGCAAGTCCCATTATCCATGGTCCATCCAACCACAAACTGTACCAGGATGTAGAGTGTGTCATGGGGGCTCTGTGTGCCAAGTTGGGTCTTGATGAGTCATTGGATGAGGGTCGCAGCAGTCTCAGGAAGTGAGTGAAGGTACTTCAAATCCTATCATCCATGGTCCAGCCTCCTCAAAACTGCACCAGGATGTAGAATGGGTCATGGGGGCTCTGTGTGCCAAGTTTGTGTCTTGATCAGTTATTGAATGAGGGTCGCAGTGATCTCAGAAAGTGAGTGAAGGTACTGCAAGTCGCATCATCCATGGTCCATCCTTCCCCAAACCTCACCAGGATGTAGAGTGGGTCATGGGGGCTATGTGTGCAAAGTTTGGTCTTCATCAGTCATTGGTAGTGGTAGAACAGTAAACAGCATACAGCTATCAACTATAAACTAAATAAAGCATCAAGAGAAGAAATCAAAAGCTTATTATTTATGCCTTCCCTTCAAAATGAACATACCAGTTACCCCCAATAAAGCATTTCACATGATCATGAGATTATTTTAGGAATCTTTTGCTGTTGTCATGATTCAAATATTTAACAATTTAATGTCAAACTTTTTTTAAAGTAAAGAAACCACAATCTGACTTTGATTTTGTAGTCCATAATGTTTTATTGATTTTTGCTTTATTTCACATTGTGGCTAATTTCTTGGCTTCATGCTTCATGGCAAATCTGAGCTTGAAGTTCAGGAATGTATGCACATCCTTTTTTGAAGAAGGGTTAGCTAGTATATGTCTTTGGAAGGCTTTCCAACTCTTCAAAAGGGATGACACCATGAATCTGGTATCAAGACTTTTGTAGCTTTCCAATCTGTCCTCCCTTGATATAAATTGTCAGGAAGCTTAATTTCGTTTCTCATGCTTTCTTCAAATGGAAAATATTTTGCTTTAAATATCTCAGCAGGATCCAGGACATCATGTAATAGAGAAAGATGCCAAGACAGGGTGAAGAATTCTGATTAAATTAAATGTAAGGGAAGAGTGCAAAGTCAATTCACATCATATGGAACAAAGACCATTTCCTCTGAAGGCAAAGGCTTGTCATACTTTCATAAAACTTGGGTTGAGTTCCACACATAGGAAAAATATTCAAAAATATTCCAAAAACTGACAATAAGAACCCTGGAACAATAAGAATGCAATGTAAATGGGCAACAGCGACCACATTATCTGTAGCTTTAAACTATTCCTCCTCTGTTCATGAGCCAGGGTATTGTGTGCAATAATACAGGTAAGGAATTGTTCATTCTGCTCCACAGTCGCACAAGGGAAGAGTCTTCTAGGTAGTGTCCTTTTGCCAGATTGTCTTTTGATCTGCCAACTCTACTTCTGAGACTGTTCAGTGACTTCTAAGTTGCTCATTCTTAGTTTGCCCTTGGAGGCAGATTCTCGTGGGGAGCATCCATTTGGGATTTCCTGGTTTAGCTGCCCAGAGGGATACTCTTGCTGCTGCTGGGGGAACCTCAAGAGGAGCGATGGTTCACATGAAACTTTTTCTTGATTTCAGTCTACTGGGAGGAGGCTGATATCTATGTAATGGGTGGCTTTCACAGTGTTCGACCTTATTTCTTTCACAGAAACAACAGGCTGTTCTATGACTAGGATGCCTCAACAGACAAGGCCCTCTCCAATGTAGGTATCTTTCTAGTATTCTAATTCTCCACAATCACTCTCATGATTTAAAAAAAAATTCTTATTATGATGAAAAACCAGATTTGCATGAATGATTCCCTATTGCAAACTGGGGGAAAGAAATCATGGGATGGGAGTCAAACATCATCTTCTATTTCCCAACCATAAGCCATCATTAAAAAAAATTAGAACAGAAGAACTCCTTTGCTTACTAGACTGGGCACAAACATTCCGACACAAGGCAATCATCTCTATTATATATCCTATAGGTGTTGTCCAAAAATAGGTTGTTTGTGTTTACTTTGGCTTCTGCAGGAAACAGAGGCTGTAAAGATATCTTTGAGCAGAACAGTTATAATGACACATTGAAGAAAGCCATAATTCCATAGTGGTAGAATCATGCTCAAAGATCCTTGCCCAGATACCAATAGATTCAGTAGGTTATTTAAATCATTCTTCTTTTTTTAAAAAAAACTTTGTGAGAGAACATGCTTTTCTTCATTCCATCAATGAGGCGGGACCTGTTTTACTTTTTAGTTGCAGATTTGCAAGTGATGATGAATCTATTGACAAGTACAATTTGCCTTGGCATTATGGTCAGAAGGAAGGAATTGTTATCAACAAGAATGTGAAGTATTTCTAACTGTGAAGGGAAACTGTGAAGCATCATCATTAGAACTTAGTGACAGAACTATATTGAATGCTCAGTTGTGTTAGCATATTATCATCTTTGGGATGCACTTGAAAGAGGTTGGTCATGTACATTTATTTATTTATTTATTTTACCAGAGATTGAAACAGGGAAAAAACTGATATACTAGAAAAATGATTTCCAGATATGAATACACTTTTATTTAATTCTTAAAAAAGAAAAACAGTGATCTGAAGGATTTTTTAGTCATAATAATAATAATAATAAATCTTTATTTGTACTCACCACCATCTCCCCAAAGGGACTCAGGGTGGCTCACAAAAGCACTCCAAGTGTCACACGCAGACAACAGTACATAAGAAAAAACACAATGGCACAAGTACAATCAACAGCGCATAATGACAGCAGACGCTTGGGATCCAGTTATACCAATACTTGTGGTAACAAATGGCTTGGGTCCAATCTGAAAGACTGTGTATCCCAATCTGAAAGACTGTATCTGTCCAAATGTTAAGATTTTCAGATGTGGGCTTTCTTTTGGTCCCATCACCTTTACAGGACCTTCTTGGTGGCTGTTTTCAGGATATGGAAATCCCTCCTCCATGAAGCTAGGTTTCTCTTGGCAGACCAAGTTCTTTTTTATACTCCATTAACATACTGTTGCAGAAGTTCTTTTAATTGTATGTTTTTTTTATCATTATAATGGTGTTTTCAATGCCTTTTGACAAATTTAAATAATATCTAAATTATTATTGTTTCTTTCTTTAATTATTTTCATTCTATGTATTATTCATTGTTTTAGCTGAAATTTGTTTTAACTATATTGAGGGCTGGCTTGGGTCCCATAGTGGTAGAAAGATGGAATGTAAAACAAACAAACAAAACTCAAGGAAAATCGCACCTGATTTTTTAAAAAAATAAAATCTCCTGATGAGTTTGGCCATCTATGTCATCAGGGAACATTTCCTCTCATTTAGTTCTCTTGGCAGGATCTAGATGACGATTCTGCCATTCCCACCCAAGTGGTATTTTGAATGCCAGCTATTCATCCAAAAATGCACATGTACACAGAAAATGCATGTTCAGCACTAGGTTTGTCAAAACACTCCTAGGGAGGTCTTTGCATAACAGAATATGAGGTATCTGGATCTAGCAGCAGGATTATCATAGGAAAATGAATGTATCTTCCTAGATACGACTAAGAACTCTGTAACAGATGTGAGGAAGAGGAAGAGGTAAGATGAAAGGATCAGGCCACGTTGGGTTTCAAGATCTTGGGGAATTCGGGGCAGGGCTGATAAAAGATGCCACAGGCATAAAAACCAATGCATTGGCTGTGAATAAAAGACAAAAAGATAAAGATAAAAAAACAATTTTCATATTTGATACTTTGGCTGTCTGGTTCCTTACCCATCCAAAGATGATGAATGGGTGAAAATACTGACTACTAACAGAAGAGAGTGATTATCCTGGAACAATAGACACCTAGAGATTTCTCTAGAGACAAAATACTTTCCTGCAGGCTTTATTGTATATCCATGCAAAGTCCAGAAACATATTCTCCCTTCCCTATGGATATGGGGATCATACACTAAATACTTTGCTCTAGCAGCAATCACTATTACTGTCTTGCTGCAGGGAATGTAGCAGCTTCTAACACCAAAGCAAAAGGGACATTCACCTTGTGCCAATCACTGCCTTCTCAGCCACAGTTGTCACGTCCTACGGCTTGTACACAGCAGGGCATTAGACTGTGCTCTTCATCAGCAGACATCATCTACAAGCTTTTTCTATATTTTGCATCAATCTAACACAGAAACGTCTTTGAGCATGAAATGATCTGGGAAAGGCTGGTTTAGCTATTTTTACTAGGCTACAACCAATACATCATTTTAGGGTTATGTTTCTTTGGCCACTGAAATGCTTGACCTTCCTGAGGTTTAGGCTGGAACCACCCTGTATATTGTACCACATATTTCCAGTGTTTAGTACAATTTCTCTAAGCTTACAAAAATGTTGTCATCCCTTAAGTTTCCATACTTCAGAATGTTTTCAGTCCTTTGCCCACCATCATTCTAAGATGCTTTCAACTAGTGCAATCTTTTAAATTCCTCTTACCTCTTAAGTAGTGTGACCCTATCAGATATCAAAATAATTCCAATATAGTCGTCATCTGGTTTGTCTTCTGATTTGGAGGGGAGGGGGAGGAGAAGGAGGAGAAAGAGAAGGAAGTTGTTTCCATGCCAACAATAGGCTGCCAGAAATTCTTGGTCTATAAAGTCAAAAAAGTTCTTATAAGGTTTTTCCTCAGGAAGCCAACTCAAAGATATTTTTTCTGCTTTAACCCCAGAAACAGATGAGGTCCATCGCAACCAATTCAAATAGCAGCCCACCAACCCGGCCCACAATGCACCCAAACTAAGGTACCTTGAATCCCCCAAACAGTCATGCTTTGGTAAATGAACCAAAAAGTCCTATCAAACCCACTGTTCTTGTCCCTCATCAGTGAAAATGATAACAGAGTAAACAATTAAGATTTTACTGTCATATTCTAATATACAAAGTGGATTAGTTGAACTTTTGATTTACTGGGTTTGGTGTTTTTAGATCTGAGAAATAAGATCCAATGAGTACTGTACGTTAAATTGTAAAAACAAAACCAACAACAACAAGCAAAATGAACAATGACTGATGATACCAGATAAATATGCATTCTGGATAGGCTATTTAAGTAGTTCTGAAGACCAGGACATCCCTGGGCCTATGAATATTTTGTTTGATTTAAATGGCTTGTCATGTGGCCACTGAAAGAAACCATGTTTTCAATGGGATGATCAGACTCTGTGTTCCATTGCAGATCTGACACACTTTGGGATAGTAAAAAGGTCCACTATAAAGCAATTTTTTTGCTGCTGTTGTTCAAAATAGTTGTAAATGATTGACAGGTTGTTTTGTCAGATAAAACTTGCTGGCTCCATCAGTTCCAGACAAATGTTTTTCTTCCTCAACACATATTGGTTTTCCTTCTAACATAAGAAGGAAAACCTTAGCTTAAAGAATTATTGTCTTTGACTATGTAACCATGTTGTTGTTTTCCACCACAGAGTTAATTATTGTCTCTGATCGTGTCAGCAGTTCAGCAGTTTAGTAGTTTTCCTTGATCAGCCTTTTGTAGTTTTCCAGGATGGTGTTTTCAAGCTTATATGCCACAGTCATACACTTTTCATACAATTTCATTCAAATCACACATAGCATTTATCACAACAGCACCAGATTTTTCTAGATGCAGTGCCAGGTCATTGAAAAGGGTGCCAACCCTTTTTCTTGTGTATGTAAAAAAAAAGCCAAGGACACCATGTCCTTTGATGGAAGTGACTGTTGATGTGGTAGAACTTAGCTCAAAAGCCTCATATGCACATTGGGCCAGCATTTCTCTGACAGATTTATTTAACAGCATTCTTTCACCTGTGCATTATCATGGCATTGGAGCCATGGATTACCACATGGCGGAACCAAGCCCACTCCATCTGGCTCATGGGTCTTTGGCATAGCAGTAACAGAGAAATTAGGACAAGCGATCAAAAGCAAGACATCTATAAAACCCTGTCTGTCCAGTTAGGTGTGACATTGTTTATAACACAGCATGAGGATTCACGTGTTCTGGCATCTCCTACTCTGTCTGGTCTATGAAATGTGATCTAAATAACAGTAGGCAAAAATAGCCACATTTAGCATACCGTATGGCGGGGGTAGCGGGGGAAGAGATTAGTCATGTTGCTATATTTATCATTTTTTCTAAGTTTACGTATACTCAATAGCTCTTTTATTTCCACACAATAAACAAAAGAAATGAAATTTGTGGTGAACCACAGAATTATAAATTACAGACCTATGACGAATGATTGAATTCACAGTAGGACCAGTACCTCTTGGATGAGCCTGGTATTGCCTCAGATGCAGAAAATATTTTTAAAATCATTCTTTTCTGGGCAAATAGGAATGTCAAGGCCAAAATGTCTGGGTAAATAGCTCTCCTTTACTTGGTAGGGTTTTAGCCCTACATGGACATGAAAGGTAGAATACTTCCTTAAGGGGCTCATAACAATTATTTTTATAGCTTTTTTTATCCGCAAAGCTTCATTCGTAAAAATGGTGAGCCCGCACTCACCAATGCTGATGAGTTTTGCAGGTATGCCTTCTGGTTGCCTTTGCAGTCTCATCTGAATGGCACATATTATTTTTCTCCTTTCAGTATGAGTAGTTCCAACTTTTCTTTGTCAAGACAACACACATGAGCAAATGTTAATTGGTTAGATGATTAAATGTCCAACTACAATTTGCACACTACCATCAGCTGGAAAATACACTTTTGAAATCATAGTAATACTATTAATACATTTATTTGTTTAAATGTACCTGGGACTCTTGAAAAGGCTCACAAGAAGAAAGCTGTGCTGTGTGACTTGCCTATAAAAAGAGGGGTACTTATTTTAGATGAGGATCGTGCATATTAAAAGTGTAATTATATTATTTTAAAAAATACCTTGGATGCAAAAAAACATGAGACCTGAGGTGTACAGGTTTTTCTCTCTTAGTGCATATTGATTATTTATGCATGTTTCATCCAAAAAAGACACCCAGAGCAACTTACAAATGGTTAATTTGGCAATTCTCTGCTCTTATGCATAAAGTCTACAAAGAGATGAAATAGAAAGAAAGAGGGTTGCCAGTGGGGAAGGCATGATGGATGCCTGGCTATTATTCTGTTTCTCAAAACCATAGCAATGGCAGTTGGCCTTTCCTCAGCCGCTGAAATCAAGCTATCATGGTATTATGCCTAGTTGCTGTTCCCTCCACCCCCGGAGGCCAGAACACTAGCAGTTGATATGGAGGAACCACCGATATAGAAAAGTATCTAGGTCTAGTTGATATTTTGTACAATATGTACTTCCAGTTTAGTGTAGAGATGTTAGAGAAATCCATCACAAATCATTTTTGTGGGTCTTGCAGTTGCACAGAAACCATCTACTCATCTTCTTGACCAATTTTCCAATTTATTAGGTTTACTCAGAGTAGTACTAAGCCATGTGGTAGGATTGTCTTAAGTTATTATAGGTCATAAAATATTTTAAGACTTATGACAACAGCAAAATGGCATTATTATGTTCAGTGTTTCATTGTTTTTTTTAAAAAAAACTTTCATATATTGGTGCAGGGGGTATCCTTAAATATCATTGGAACTGAGAGATCTCCCTCTCTTGCCCATTGCATCCCTCCAGTGCACTGGTTCTCATCCTGTGGGTCCCCATATGCTTTGGTCTTCAACTCCCAGAAATCTTAACAGCTGGTAAACAGGCTGGAATTTCTGGAAGTTGTAGACCAAAACTCCTGGGGACCAACAGGTTGAGAACCACTGCTTCAGTGGAGGCAGGTCCATTTTTGCATGATGTAGCCTCAATGTTCATTCAGAGTTGGCATTTCAAAATTATGTGTGTCTGTATGCTGTGGTCAGGCAAAGCAGGTGGAGGGAACAAAATCATCTGTTGTGGCAAACGCTACTACATATATACTGCAGTATGATACACAGGGAAGGTGGTAGGCTGAGGCAATTTCTCATTAATCACAAAGTGGCTACTGGGAAGAGCCTGATAAATTTCAAATACAGATTTGTTGTGCACAAGGATGTGACTGCCGAGCCAGGAGCGGGGGATATTGGCTTTAAAAAAGCAAGGGAATTGCCTTTAATAAGAAGGTTGCCCCCCAGTGAAAATTTCCTTCATTCCTCAAATTTCTAGCACTGCAGAGAATGAGACTTTGAAGATTGTTCACACCTACAAATCTCATATTTGTTGTCTTCGCATTCCTCTAGTAACTTTATCTGCACATTTTCTTTGGATGCCTAAATGCCTGAATTGTATTTATAAATGCTCAGCAGATGTTGAATTCCTAAGTTGTTAGATATTTGGGATACCTGCATCCCATAGTTGTGCTGAAATACTATTATTTGAAGTACCACAGGATTCTACTTGTTTTCCCCCCAGCTGAAAACAGACAAACTAGAACAGGGCTGTCCAACTTCTACCGGCCCAAGGGCCGGAATTCTGGTCACTGATGATCTGGGGGGCCAAAGGGTCTGACTCCGCCCCCGGCTCCGTGACGGCGGCAGGACACTGGCAGGCGGAGATCGCTGCGTGGAGCGGCAAGCGGCAAGCGGCCATGCGCACACAAGCAGAAGCCCCAAAAGGAGGCAGCTGGCTGTTGCAGTGGCTGCACCGGGAGCTTACCTTCCTCTAAGCTCCCGGTGCGGCCACTGCAGCAGCCACCGACATGGCGGAGGGCCCCTCGCCGCTGCCACGCATGCCCGGCGTCATGTGCGGCCCGCCCCTTTTCGGCGGGGCTGGGTGACGTCAGGCATGGGCCGGCCTGACGTCACCCAGCCCCGCCGAAAAGGGGCGGGCCGCGCAGGACGCCGGGCATGCGTGGCAGCGGCGAGGTGCCCTTTGCCATGTCGCTGGCTGCTGCAGCGGCCGCACCGGAGCTTAGAGGAAGGTAACCGCCCGGTGCAGCCGCTGCAGCAGCCAGCAACATGGCGGAGGGCACCTCGCCGCTCCCGCCCTGCCGTGCATGCCCGTGAGTGGCCCCACCCCGAGAGTGGCCCGCCCCGAGCAGCCCCATCCCCGCCAAATTTTTGCAAAAAAATATTTTTTTCAATTTTTTTTAAAAAACATTTCTTCCAGGAGGGTAGGCGGGCTGCGCCCAAGGGGCTGGCGGGCCGTGTGCGGCCCGCGGGTCGCCTGTTGGACAGGCCTGAACTAGAACATCTTTATTGTTTATGGTATGGTGAAAATTCAAGGTATTCTGCACAGAGTAGGAAAAAATGAACATGATATGCACAAAATGTAAAGAGAGATGCTCATTTCATCAAGCACTGAGCACACTGCTGTGTGCTACAGTCATGCATTTTTTCATTATTGAATGAACATTTGAGATGATCCATTCATGTATAGTTAATGAATAGAAAAATAACTGCAAAAAATTGTAAAACAGGCAAGAGAATGAACAGTTGTTCTTTATTACTATTACTATTACATTTATTTATATTCTACTTTATCTCCCTTGAAGAGGACTCAAAGAGGCTTAACATAAAAGCATTGGCATAATCAATTAAAATATACAAATATATGAGCATTAAAACATAATTAATAGGCTTGTTTGATCAAGGAAAAAATGGTTCAATACTCATTTTGGATGTAGGGGGTGCTGGCGATTCGATTCCAAAATGATTTCTGAAATTCTCTGAAAAAAGCCAGAATTTTCTGAAATTTCCAAAACTTCTGAATTGCTTCGTTAATGGTGGGCGCGATTGCGCAATACGCAAAAAACTGTAAACGGGACAGGCAAAACTTGGGAGATTCCCTTTCCCTCAGTTTTAGACCGCTACTGACAAAACTTTCCACAGTGGTAGAAAACATTCTCGTGTGTCAACATACCAACTTTCAACGTTTATAGAAGATCCTGGGGTCTTGACAATTTTTAAGATAATTTTAGTAATTTATTAAGGAATATTACAAGAAGGAGAAATGTGCTGTCTCCAGGATTCGCTTGGAAAATTTAAATCTATCTCTGTTTTGCATATTTGTCTAGAGCACACACCTCTGAATATGAGAAAATGGAATTTATCTCACAACAATAAATTAATTTACTACATATGCTTGTTTCCAACATAAGTGAAGGCTAGGCCACTGTTCAACATTGCCCCATCCTCCCAGAACAGGAGGGAGGCATCCCCAGAGGACCGATTCCTTGACTGCCCTGTGGATGGCAGCATCCCACCCCGGCCCTCCAAGTTGTTTCCAAAAGGACAATGTGTAACCCCAGACAGAGAAAGGAGGACTGTGCGAACGGGTATGGTTCCCGAAGGAAAAGATTAGATTAGGAGATGTCTAGTTTCCAAATGTACAACGTGTAACCCCAAGCAGACAAGGGGCCCTCCAAACTTTTGTGTGTTTTTCCAAGGAAATTATTAGGATATAATGGGATTTCTTGTTTTCCAAAGCACAGAAACCAAACCTCAGAAGAGGAAAGGGTCTTAAAACTTGTATTCACTGCTTCAGGAAGGGAATTATTAGCAGAAAATAGGCTTTCCAAAGTCCAAAGGGACTTTCTGGGATCCCAAAATCCAAACTGTAACCCAAAGGGGATTGAGGTTTTTTGAAAGTTTAATTCACTGCTTCTAAAAGAAAAATTGGCAGTGTAGGCAAAAGAAGAACACTTCTCCCAACTGCCCTGCCCTTCTTCTCTCCCCACATACAAGCAAGCCTCGCAGGCAAGGGGCCTACTAACAGCCATTTCCCCCTATTTGTTCCCTTCCCTAACCCTGTTCCCTTCCCAAGTGGTGGCACCTTTCCCACCCAAACTCCCTTTCTCTTGCAATGAGCCCACGAGGCATACACAGCCCTTTTAAAGGGCAATGGCTGCCGTTCTGAAACCCCGCCCTTCCCCACTTGGTTTCCCCTTAGTGGCTGGAGGCAAGCATCCCAGCATGCAAGCTGCTGCCTGCCTCTAAATGCTAGGTCTTTTCCGATTCACTTCCTGAGTTGGAACAAAGATGGTGACAGTGGCTTCGAAATGGCAATGATATTTCTGGGTTCCCAAATCGCTTCAAAATCGCTTCAAAAAGGAATTTGATGCAAATTTAATCCAAATTACGAAGATTCCGACTGGACCTAACCATGCCTAATAATTAATTAAATATAAACAGTATTTTAAAATTTCCCAGTTAAAAACTATTGGGGAAAAAAATCAAAGTTTAAAACCCTGAATTGATCCTTAAAAGCCAGCCTGAATAAAAAGGCTTTAGCCTGACGCTGGTAGGACAGCAGGGAGGGGGGGGTCATTCTTGCTTCCCTGGGAAGAAGGGAGTTCCAGAATCAAGGGACTGCTACAAAGAAGAAAGGCCCACTCTCTCACCCCAACCAACTGAGCTTGAAATGGAGGTGGGACCAAGAGAAGGGCCTCTCCTGATGATCTCAGGGCATAGGCAGGTTCATAAAAGGGGATGCAGTCAGCCAGATAGCCTGGAAATGAACCACCTAGGGCTGTGGTTCTCAACCTGTGGGTCCTCAGATGTTTTGGCCTTCAACTCCCAGAAATCCTAACAGCTGGTAAACTGGCTGGGATTTCTGGGAGTTGGAGGCCAAAATACCTGGGGACTCACAGGCTGAGAATCACTAATCCAAGGCTTTAGATGGTTCTAACGATTGAAGATGCCTGGAACAGATTACAGTTGTGTCATATGTTAGTGTAGTATTAAAAAAACACCTGTTATATATAAAACATCTTAGCTGAATTAATGGGTCCATTCACAATTATATTCCCCCTTTAACTGTTGTAGTTCAGCCTGAATCTGAGGCCAGGGGCCAGGAATGCAAAACGGGTTACTCGTGAGTCTGAGTCTGATGAGGAACAGGTGAGGAAAAGAATATAGCAATTACTTAATGAGTCATCTGATGATGATACGTTCTCGGGCTTTTCAGGGGATGATGGGTGTGATGATGGGGAACAGTCTATGGGAGATGGGGATTCTGAAGAATTGTCCAGCGATATGGATTGGACCAAAGTGCAGCAGATGCGAAATGTGTGTGAAGAACCTACCAGCAATTACTCATTTGTGGGGTTTGCTGGGGATGGGAATTGGAGTACTGAGGAGCAGCCTTTGTGTTGGGGTGGTATAAGTTGTCGCAGAAGGCAAGGGACTTGGCGTGAAAGGCAAAAGGCAGCACGTGAAGAAATTATAGCGACTAAGAGAAATAATGATCGGGCATTACCTCAATCTAGTTCTGAGGAAGAACTTTGAATAAAAGGGGGTTGAGAATAATGATTCTTTGCAGCTGGCAAGTAGTCATACTCGCTGTCCGTGCTCTGCCCTGTGTTGCTGCTTTGCTGTGTGGAACTCTGGACCTTGGACCTTGGGTACCTCCTGGACTCTGGTATCGTATCTGGTGTGATCCGCATCTTGTACTCTTTCACCGGCTACACCGACTTTAAATCCCCGTGTGCTAGATTATTCTGGTTTCCTGTTTTGTCTCCGGACCATTTCTGACTATGCCTTGACTCTGACTGCTCTTTCGGTTTGACCTGGGACTGCTTCCGTGATTCACTTTTGCCTGTCCCTTTTGTGTGACAACCTTCTACTGCCTGCTTCCTTCAGTGTGATGACAACGGCCTGACTGACGACGTGCAGCTCTTTGTTCCTGTGGTGTTTGCGGTTGCTGCGGATTTTCTGGAGATTTAAGCCGCATTATTTGCGACTGGCCTTACTTTGCCCAGCCGGCCTGAGTTTTTGAGTTTTCTGTATTTTACCACTGTGAATCAGTGTGTTTGGCCAAGTTTGGCTATTTTTGAGTTTGTGACGCTGTTAAGAAAATTTTATTATTAACTACAGTGGGCTTGGCTTCTTTAAGACAGTCTGTTCACGACATTAACTGCTATGACAACATCCCATGGAGTCCTAGGATTTGGAGTATAGGAAGTGACATTTACAATTGTCAGTCATAGCATTTTTTTGCCTCACCAAACTACAAACCTCAGGATTCCATAGAGTGGGACCATGTCAGTTGAAGTGAAACAATAGAGCTATAATCTCGTAGTGGTATGAATGGACCCAATGTCTGTATATTTGTTTCCTTTCATGAATATGCATTGCTTCATCACACAACCCATTCATCATTAAGTAAGTGAGACTTTGATTTAAAAATCAGGTAGCAGTAGAGGGGTTTGGTGGTTGAGGTTCATCTTAGGCCCCTTCTACACTGCCATGTAATCCAGTTCTAAGAAGATAGTCTGGATTTTATATAGCAGTGTAAAAAAAAGCCTTAGATCAGTGAATACATGGAAAGTCATGTTAGGAAAATAAATGCAGAGATCGCCTATCACTACTTAGTTCTGAATACCTAATGTATTCTTTTAGTAATATTTTAAGTAGGTTTCCAAACTTCAGGGAAGACTTTTATCAAGCTCTCTAATTAATGTTTTTGAGATAACCTTGAGCCAGTTCCTATTTCTCAGGCTAACCTATCTCATATGGTTGTTGAAATGATATGACAGTGTATGCTTGTTTGAGCTAATTTTTGTTAATTATAACAGTAAAATATTTCTCTCTACAAAACAATAATAAAAGAAAAAGATAGATGATATTACATTCTCATAGCTTTTTTCTTGCTATTTGTCACAATGCACGGACTTGGCGAGCCCCTTAATCACACACACAGAGACATACTGAAGGCTAACTACTTTATTGAGTATAAAAACAGTTCCAAAGAATATAGTCCAATAATAAGTGATATAGTCCAAAAGGCTTGAAGTAAGAATATCCAAAGTAATGAAGCAAACAGGCAAAAAGCTTGACAAGGCTCCGCAGCCGATGCGGATCAGGAAACAAGGCAAGGCTCCGCAAACCAATGCGGATCAGGAAAACAAGGCAAGGCAAGGCAAGGCAAGGCAAGGCAAGGCAAGGCAAGGCAAGGCAAGGCAAGGCAAGGCAAGGCAAGGCAAGGCAAGGCTTGATGACCACAGCTTAGCTTGTGGCCCCACTCCGCTTCACGCCTATTCAGGTAAGACGTGGCCGGAGAACTGAGGATTCGTTCCCACGGATCCTATACTTAATCCTTCGGCCGAGGTCCTCGACGCTCTAGGCTTCTTCGTCTCCAATCCCTGCTGACGGACCTCGGCCGGTCTAGGGCCCGGGACCAATCCCTCCTACTAGCCTCGATGTTCCGTCTCCTATCAAAGGTTCGACCTTGTCTCTCGGCAGCTGTGTTGCTATCTCCCTGAGAGCTTTCCTCCCTAGCCATTTCCCATGCGCTTTGTTCCATATCTTCCTCAGGGGGCTCCTGGGAAGATCTCCCTCCCGGGTGTTCATAACTCCCTGGATCGCTATCAGACTGCACCTGGTGATCTGAATCATCCCTTGGACCAAAACACATTTCTTCCCAGGCCAAGCTCTCTGTGGGCGAAAGAGGCCCTTGCGGGGAAAGCTGCCCTTCACCCCAGTCATCTAGCTCATCCTCAGAATCCTGTTCTAGCACGGCCGGTTCTAAATGCTAATGGGACCCCCGGCCCTGTCCCCTGCCCTCCAGGCACAAACGAGAACTGCTGTGCTACACTATTAATTTTCATGGAACCTGCCTTATGGAGATCATCCTCATGGAAATCTGTTCTTGTGAATGGATTCAACAGAAATGTCAGCAGTTACTATATTGTGATTTATGCCCTATTCAAGTTATTGAGGGATTGTAGTAATTTTGTCAATATTGGCGTTAATGGTTTTTAAAAGTGTATTCCTGAAACGAATATGTTACTGATATTACCTATATGCTGAATTTAAAGCTTGTCTTAAAGAATTTTAAGTCATTAAACCAGGGATCCTTTTTCTCCCCACCTCACAAATTACAGTGCTTGAGAGAAAGCTCTGGAGAAGGTACTTTGTAATTCAACTGAGCCATGAATGTTGTTCTTTGTCATTCATTTCTGCAGTGAAAACATCTGGTCAGTTCCACAGCACCTCAGGCTAACTACTTGGCTGTGCTGGCTAAACTCCTCCATTGCTTCTTCAGTTGCTCAGTGTTTGCAAAAGAGCATAATGCCCTGCCTCACAACTTTCATTAGTTTTCACTTCAGCACTATCAACACTGGGACTTTTGCTATTCTAAGGCTTAACGCATTAGAGACCAAACATGGCAAACTATTTTTAAGTGAAACTCCTAGGGACATCAAACAGAGTTTTTCCCAGTTTAGGACTTGGGTCAAACAGCATTGGCTGAACTTTCAAAGAATATAATCTGAAGTGGATCTGCAAAAATGAGTATGCCAGATCCACTCGCAGTAACTCACACCTGCACACAGTCACAAATGGGTATTCATCAGCACTGCTCACTGAAGGCACAACAGGCCAATTTTATATGATTCTTTGCATGCAAATGTTGACTTTTACAGATACAGTAGTTGGAACTGTTTTCTCCATGCTATTTTTTTTATAAAAGCAACTTTAATGTTCACTGAATGTGTGCCAATGAGCTATCTAGGGCTGAAACGCTATGGAGAGAGAGTTGGGGGGGGGGAGGAGTCTACATTGTTAATTGCAGCAATAATATGTTTCACGCTTATATCTATGCTTGATGTTTTTATAATTTTAATGGTTATTTTATACAGTTATATGTTATTGATTTGGATATGTGATATTTTTATATGTGTGTGAGGCATTTAATTTGCCATTTATTATGTATTCAAATAGAAAAAAACCATGATTAATCAGCACATGCCATTCTTACATTTGTTCGCAAGCATCTTCCCCAGTTAGATATAGATACCCTCCAATATGTACCGAATAATAGTTTTCAACATCCATATTTGGTAGTGATAATGGATGATATAGTTCAATACATCTGAAGGGAAAATAGTCTGGAAAAGGTTCTGCTAAACCATATGTTTTCTTGAAAGTGAAAATTATGCCTGGCCAAAATTTAAACTAATTGGAGAGATTTAAATTTCTTTCTAAATTGTTCACATGTAGTACAAAAAGAAGTAAGTCTCATAAAGATTTTTTTAGTCTTGGCAAACAATTCAAATAAAATCTCTGTGCAGTAAATTAAGGGATGCTTTCAAGCCTTGTATTCATTTATTTAAAAGTGCCTTCCTTTCCCAATTCCACAGTAAAGGTGTGCTACTCCTTCAATGTATTCCTTCATTGAAATATAGTTATAATTCAAGTTTTCACTAAGTTTTATTAGATAATAAAAGGTGGCTTTGGGATATTAATAGATAAGCTGCACTTTACATTACATTTCAATATAGCTTTTTAATTTGAATAACACCTTCTTTGTGAGAAAGTATTATTCAAAGGAAGGTCTACTCTAGAATCTTGCCTTTTCTTAGCTAGTTCTGTGTTTTAAGTGTCAAACTCCACCAGTGTCACCCCTTGAGTAGAGAAAAGCCATAAGGATGCTCATAATAGATTCATAATTCCCGATCGCATCTTCCCTTATGAACCTATACATACCCTGAAATCATCTCAGGAAGCTCTGCTCTCACTTTTGCCACTGTCTCAGGTGCGGTTGGTGGGGATGAGGAAGAGGGCCTTCTTGGTAGTGGCAGCCCGGCTTTGGAACTCCCTCCCTAGGGAGATCAGACAGGCTCCCACCATGTCCTCCTTCAGGTGGGAATTAAAAACCTGGATGTTCCATTGAGCCTTTGATTAGGCAGTTCATTAGAGTATTATCCTGACCCACTCTAAATCCTGCACTTTATTCCAGCCCTCCTATTGGTTCCTTGTCATATTGCTAAGGTTATGCTCTAGTCCCCATATATTTTGCACTTTTCATTGGCTCTTTTTAGGAATTATTTGCACTCATTGAGCCTGAATCCAGCCATGATTTTTATCTCAGCCACATTGTTTTAGGGTGTTGTTTTGGATTGTGTTATGTTTTTATTATTTATATTTGATTGATTTAATTTGTCTTGTTTTTTCTGTAATTTTAGGGTTTGTTCCCTCTATAAGCTGCCCCGAGTCCCCTTGGGGAGATGGGTGGAGGGCTATAAAAATAACAAAAGACAAATGAGTACTCATATAAATCCTTCTCAATGGATTGTCATCATGTCATGGTGAGGGGGCTTGCGTGTTCCAATGAACCTGTGAGTATAACCACTGGAGTCATGCAGGGGAAGTTCCAGACCAAGCACAATTGGTGGATCAGGCAGAAGATAGCATGGTGCGTGTTACAATGGCTGTGAAGGTGGAAGAAGGTTGCAACAGACTGAGAAGCCACTCTCTTTGTGTTAACAATGCCACTTTTTGGGACTCTCACTCTGTGAAGACTGTGTGTTGATCGGCTGTGCACTGACCTCCACACATTAAAAAAAACACACATAGGCATCTTCCAAGAATTTGGAAGGCCATCATACTTGGATGAGAGATTGCTTAAGTAAGTAAGTAACTCATATTGTAGCGGATATCTGGAGTCCCAAAATTCCCAGGCAAATACTTCTAACTCTCAGGCGGCGACTTTCGTGCGGGCACAGGAACGAAGGACGCAACAATTGATACTGGTCCAAATGAAGCCAATTTATTGATACATCAGCTGACGGAGTCTGCCTAGCATAAGGCTGCCATGGCAGAGCCCAGATCATTTCCAGCACACAGGTTTTATATCATCAATGGCTGCAGAGCCCCAAGTCCCTCCCATCTTCATATCTTGCAATAGGCTGGCATTCATGAAACCACATTTCATTACCCAATTAAACAAAGCACTGTTCAGCATTACATTTCTATTTGCTAAGAGCTGTGTCGCAGCATTAATTCTTTATTTCCATTGTTCTATGTTATTGCCTTATGAGCAAAGTGTTCTTGAATTGCAACATTTCTATGCCGTGCCTCTTACTCTCGTCTCTGGCTGCTAGCATGATTTCTAGCAAGCTATCTAGCTATACTAAGGCCAGTTCTTCGAAAACCTTTGCTGTGCATCACTCTCCTCTGACATCACTTCTGCTAAAAGCACCAACTCTGCTTTAATATAAAGGTTCATAGTAGGCATGTTTGATTTTTTAAAAAATGTTCAAAACTCGTTTTGGATGTAGGGGGCACTGGTGGTTCAGATCTAAAGTCAATTCCAATTTTCACAGAAAAAAAGTTCAAAACTTTTCAAAACTTCCGAGACTTCCAAATCCTTCATTAATGGTTTCAAAGTGTTATTTCCTGTTTCATTGGGTGGTTTTTACTTTGAAAGTAGTTGTTTTATTCCAAAAGGGGGGGAAGCAAAAGGAAGAAATCCATCCACTCTGGTTAAAACTTCTTCTCTCGCTTAAGACTGAAGTGGGAGGGAAAGGAAAGAAAGGGAATCCATCCACACTGGTTTAAACTGACGCAGATCCATCCCATCCACACTGGTTAAAACCGCTTCTCTCGCTTAAGACTGACATGGGAGGCTGGAGGGAAAAGAAAGGAATCCATCCACACTGGTTTAAACTGACGTGAGAAAGGAAAGTAAAGGAATCCACCCACACAGGTTTAAATTGACGCGGATCCATCCCATCCACATTTGTTAAAACTGCTTCTCTCACTTAAGACTGTTGCACCTCAGACCTGGAACGTCCCCCCTAGATCACACACACAAGCAGCTCGGTAAGAATACTTTTATTTAGAATAAGAAGAGTCCAAAGAATGGAAGAAGTAAATGCAGAAGTAAGTCCAAAAGCAAAACTGGTAAAGTTCTTAAACTGGAGTTAATCCCAAAGAAAGCAATCCAAAACGAAGGCAGGCCGCTCTGGCAGCCAAAACAGGAACTTAGAGTCCAAAGCAAACCGTGGCAACGATCAAACTGGAACGTAGCTCGGCAGGGCAAACCGCTCCTGCAGCCTACTTGAAACGGAGAACTTGAGCATGAACAATCCAAGCCAAACGTAGCTTCAGTTCTAATGATATCTTTCCCGGACCAGTCTCTTAAAGGAATCTATTTTCTGTGGGACCACTGAATCCCCCGTCGCAAATTCCAATCTCTCCTCGAGGATCTGATACTGGCCTTTCTAGCAAAATCCAACAGCTCGTTAGCAGGCCCAGAAGGACTCATATCTTGCTGAGAAAGCTCTTCCTCTCTATTTCCCGGGAGCTCAGCTGGCAAGGGAGTCAAATTCCCGTGAGAGTCAAGGTTACAGGAGTTCTTGCTGGCTGTCTCAAAACTAACTTCCATAGAATCTTCATTAACCCTTTCCTCGGGCCAATACCCATGCAGCCAGTCATTATCCCTAAGACAAATCCCTAGTTGCAGGCATGTCCACATCTGGCTATTCATCCTTCCCATCCAGGCCCTGATCCACTGGCACCATTGGTGCCTGTCTCTGACCACTAGGCTGGGGCATCACACTGCTAGGCTGGAACACCACAAAGACTGACGCAGGAGGGAAAGGAAGGGAATCCATCCACACTGGTTAAAACCAACGCGGGAGGGAAAGGAAAGGAAGGGAATCCATCCACACTGGTTAAAACTGACACCCGGGGGGGGGGGAGGAAAGAAAGGAATCCATCCACCCTTCTTGCTGACGCTGAAGGGAAAGGAAAGAAAGGGAATCCATCCACACTGGTTTAGAAGGCTTATCTGTCTTGAACCGAGGTCAGGGAACAGAAGCGGAGGGAAAGCTGAATAATTTCTGACTCACTTACTGATTCGTAAGAGAAATGGCGGAAAAAGCTTCGGAAGGGCAAAGGGACTTCCGGTTTCCTTAAAAACTTCTAAATCGCTTCAAAAAGGAAATCTTTCCAAATTTATTCCGAATTACGAAGATTCTGACCGAACCTATCCATGTCTAGTTCATAGTGTACTAAATCATGGATTGCCCTGCATTTTCGCAAAAACCTTTGGTTATGCCATAAAGTGCTTATGTGCAAGCTGCAGAGAAAACATTCCTGTCATTTAAGTGCTCACCTATTGGGCATCATGTCAGAACTGAACAAAGAGCCAGTTTAGTAACTCTGCTCTGGTGGTTCAACTACCTGGAAGTTTCCTCATTTTTCTCTCTCTTTGTAGGTGATTCTGTGGATTTATCCCTGTCCCTCATACCCCCCACCCTGCCCCACTGGCAACAGTATGAAGGACTTGGAATTTAGCAAAATGTCTGTCATATTATCCAAGAATTCATGGAAATCTGGCTTCAGGCTTACTTGTTGGCAGGTCTTTTGGAGAAATAAACACATTTGAGAACCCAGCTAAAAGACTGACACTGCTATGGCTTGAAAATCTTTAAATTACGCCTTCTCTCAACTTAAATCTGTAAGTGTGTTAGCATTTAAAGTAGAATTCAAATAGTCTAATTTTGTGAGTATATGCTATGAATTGACATTCTACATACATGTTTCTTACTCATTCCAATGTAACACCTTGTAACTTGATGTTTCAGCTCCTCCAAGGCATTAACTCATACACTAGATACAGTTACAAGAAAATGTGGAGGAAAATCAACTTTAATTTTTATCTGCATTCATTGGCCAGCTTTGGAATGGTTTATGAAATAAAGAACTTGTGTTTAAACTTTAGAAATACGTACATTTCACAAGCATCCCAATGATCTGTGCCTTCCTGGTTGCAAATTTGTGAATTTGGATTGTGGACCTTTTCAAATTACCCTATTATAGAACTATGATTTGACTTTAACTGCCAAGGTTCCTAAGATTTGCAGTTTAGGAATTTTGAATTTTCAACCAGAGAGCTCTAGTTTTTCACCCATGGATGCCATGAAATGCAGCAATGTCAGAGAGAAACTAAGGTCCACGAGATAGTCATGTTTGGAAGATGCCTACCAAAACTGAAATGTCAGTTGGTCATGACTTATGAATGCAGCACCATCATATATAAATGGATTATTCTAATGTAACGAATCCTGGATATGATCCATTTTCTTGAGAATATGGATGTTTTAATTTCTTGATATGTGGACTAATTTATATGGAGGACCTTTAAGCTGTAAGGGTTTCAACTTTTCACAACAATTACAACAGCTTTCAGGAATAATCTATGCTGAAATTGCTTTCAAGTTATCAGATGAGTCTGTAAGACACATTGCAGACTCCCCAGACACGAATAAAAACAATTACCACTGCACAAGGTCATCATAAATGTATTCCAAACCAATCTTCAAATTATGAACATGTATTAAATAAAAATGTGTTCCCTGTCTTTTGGCTTCTGAAATGCTTTCAAAGAGCTTTAGAAAATGAGTCAACAATGAGGCAAGTGGGATCCACTTCAGCCATGAGTTTTGCCAGGATGGTGTCCATTGTCAGCATGTTATAGGTAGTCCTTCTCAGCTGTAAAGCAAAAAAGCTAACTCTTTCTCCCTGATAATCCCATTGCTTCCTTAAAAAAATTAAAGTGATTGCAATGGCCCTTGCCTGAAAGTTCCCAATGTTTCTTTGTCTTACAAGGCAACAGAATTTTGCAAAACTTTCTACTCACTCATCTCCTTTAAAAATAGCTTCTTTAAAATTCAGTCTGAAGCTTTTTGGTAATGAGGCTTCCATCTAATTTAATTTTCATGTTAAGAAACTCTGGAGTAGATTCTCAGCCAGATTGACATGTAGTCCACCTGCCACCATTGGTCCTACCAGCAAAAGTATGATAGCTGGGACCCTACGCATACCTGGAACCCATACGCTGGTTGTGCAATGTGTGTCAGAGTTAATGAAGGGAAGTCCGCTTGGACTGCTCCCAGCTTCTGGGGCTGCTTTCTTCAGAGGGCAGAAAATATGCTGGCAGCCAGGGAAGCTTTCAACAAGGCCCTAGTGTGAACAGAGCATCAGGAATCAGATTCTCAGCCCCCTTCCCATCTTCTAGTGCTTTCCCCACCTGCTTTCTGACAGTGGAGGAAACGAGGCTCTGGGAGGGCAGGACGTGTGAGCCATAGACCCCCTCCTCCTCCCTCCCTCGCAGCTGCAACTCTCACTCATTGTGCTGTCTCGCGCACATGTTCCCTTCATGAATACTGACCCACGGTGCACAACCAGCATAGGGTCCCAGCTATCATACTTTTGCTGTCCTACCAAAGTATTGTTAGCCTGCCTCAAGCAATTTTCAGGTGTGTGGGAAGACTTATGGGAAGAAAGGAGAGAGCACCCCTCCATACAGGCGCACATAATAAGCAGCTTACTACTCATCTGCAAAGCCACCAGTCATATGTTCAAAACTATATTTTCACAACTCCAGTGCTATGAGGGATTTCATGGACTAATTGCTGACTGGAGCTTTTAGCTGCCTTTGCTTTCCAGCTCAATGTGTTGGTTTTGATCAAACATCTGGAGAAAAAACACAATGTAGCAGTGGGTGTGCTAAACCCACAATTCTCTGAAGAAAACCACAATGAAGAAAATATATGGTTTTTCTTTCTTTGATACAAAGAAATGGAAGCTGCCATTAGAAACAAATCATGCTGGCCTTTATAACATTAGAATGAGAAATTTCTGCCTGATACAATTCCTGAATTATTGCACAATTGCTTACTCAGGTTATCCCTCGAGTCTGCAAGTCTGCTATAAATTAACTATAATTTAAAGTACAGATGTTTAGGTCTATCAGTTCATCCAGATTGAGCCCATTACTCCAGAGTTCATACACAGCAAAGAAATCTGGAGCAGAGAATCTCATCTCTTTATTGATCCAATAGACCCTTTATGTCTTTTACAATAGACAATGTTGAAAGCTCTGAAGAAAGATAAAAGATTACAAATGCAGTTTCCTCCATTTTATATTAAATGTTTTCTAACATAATGATCAAGTGAGGTAGAACAAATGCATGAGCAACAGGAATTAAATAACTGTACTATACTTAAAGGGTCCCCTGTAAAACAAGAAGTTGAACATTGCTTGGAGTGAGCGAACTTAAGTGAATGGGACAATTGAAATAAGATAATTACATACTTTTTAAACTCAGAAAATGCCAATTTAAGAACAGAGCTTATTCAAATAAAAAACACCAAGAATCAACAATCGTGACAAATAAAGTAAATTGTATGTGTATATAAATGTATGTATGTATGTGTGTACATATGTGTGTGTGTATGTGTGTATATATACACACATCTCTCTCTCTCTCTTTTTTTTTTCCTCAAGGATTAAGAAGAGGGTTCTGTTCCTAAGATCTGGGATTCCTATAATTTTACATTATTTCCAGAATCAGAAAGAGCATACCAGTGGCAGAGGAACCTTTCATAGACCTCTAGCTGGCCATAATGGAAAACATGATGCAGGACTACGGGTCTTTGACCTGATCTGTCCTTATGTTTTTATTAGGTTCTCAAATAGTTCATATGACTGCGCGGCAGCGCTGCTTAGAAGAAAGATGAAATCCTGGATTCAAAAGTGAATTAATAGCTATAGTTTTCTAGACTTAAGAAACTAATGAAAAAAAACAGGTTTTGTTTTGTTTTTGGAACTTTAGACTGTAAATGAGATAAATGAAAGGGGAATAACAACCAAGATCTCTCAGCTACTTTTACTCAGAACTGTCCTGGAATATGGTGCACTCAGGGCTAAGACCACTGCAACTTCATTTGGACTCGCAAATCTCAGCTCTCACATGGCAAACATACTTTGGGGAAATATTCAGTGGCCCAGAGCCTGCCGAGAAAGTGCCTAGAACTGTTGATTCTCCTGATTGGCCACCAGTTTCTCCAGAGGAAATTGAAGGCCTACTTCAAAAACTAAAAACAGGAAAAGCCCCAGGAGAAGATATGCTCCCACCTGAATTGTTTAAATGCAACATCACATGGTGGGCTCCAGTCCTGGCCAAACTGTTTACTCATATCAACCAGACAGGAATCATACCAACTGGATGGAAGAGTCGTATAATTGTCCTACTGTATAAAAAGAGCAATAGAACTGACCCCCACAATTATAGACCTATTCGTCTGCTGGATGTAGTGTCAAAGATCTATGGCAGGTTTCTGTTAAATAAATTACATAGCTGGGCAGAGGAGAATAAGATCATTACAGAGGAACAGGCGGATTTCGACATGGCAAAAGCACAATATACCAATGCTTTGTGCTTACACACTTGATCCAAAACAGTCTGAAGAAACCAAAGGGATGCGTATATGCTGCATTTGTAGATGTCACCTCGGCTTTTGATACAATTGACAGACAGCGTTTGTGGGCAAAGCTAGCAAATACCAATGTGGATGGACGATTGTTGTCTTTACTACACCAGCTATATTCAGGGACAAATTTAAGAGTGCGGTTAGGTCTGTCAGGTAAACTCACCAACAACATTGAAACAAGAAAAGGAGTCAGGCAAGGTTGTTTGCTGGCACCTTTTCTGTTCAATTTCTATGTGAACAATCTAGTTGCTGATCTGAGCTCTCCTCATCACTTTCTACCATCAGGAGGTAATAGGAAATTCAAATCTTATTATATGCTGATGATATTGTCCTCTTCTCAACTACACAAATAGGAATCAGGAGACTCTTGAGGACACTAGGTAGAATTTGTGACCAAGAGAAGTTGAGTATTCACCATTCTGAAACCAAAGTGATGGTATTTTCCAAGAGGAAGCAGATACATAAATGGCAACTGGATGGCCACCCAATAGAACAGTGTCTCAGCTTTAAATACCTGGGCATCCACTTCTCATATAATGGTAGCTGGAAAAGTCATATAGAGGCCGCAAAACTATCAGTGTGGAGGTCAGCAAAATCAATTCTTTCCTTTGGGAAAACAAAGACAGGTTCTTTGATATGTCACACAATTAAGATCTTTGTTGCTAAAATCCTACCACAATTGTTATATGGAGCAGAAATATGGGGGCAGAGTAACACAAAGCAGATCGAATGCATCCAGAATAAGTTTATAAGAACCCTGGGACACCATCTTCTAGTAGTAAACAGCAGGGTTTCTCCACTTGGTATCCTCTACTAAAGAGTGACCAATATTGTCAACAATACCTTCAAGATTTAACATCTGTAGCCCTTAGAAAAGCATTTACAGTCCTGCAATTTCAAACAATGCCATCAGGCTGGTTAGAGGGAAGATATAAAGGGATCCCTCATGCCCAACATCTTTGTATCTGTGGGTCTGGGGAAAGAGAGGATTTAACACACTATCTGTTACATTGCTCATTGTATAATGACCCTCGAAACAATCTCCTGGGAGAACTTTTGGAAGAAAGGGCAGCGTGGCAACAGTCAGCAGTTATCGGTGACTTGTTAACAGATTTTTCCAAAAAGATTACATTAAAGGTTGCCACATTTGCAGTTGGAGGTCAAAAAATTCTAACCAAAATAGTAAACTCCACTGCAGAAGCTAGAAAAGGAAATGGATGACGCGAATCAGACATTGTAATTGTTGTCATGTCACTACTGCTGTAATTTTTAAAAGCCAGTATATGGAACATGTTTTAATGTTTATATTGGAAAGTGCTTGTTGTACTTTTAGAGGTTGTATATTTTATGTCATGGCCTATGGCTAGTACAATAAACAATTCATTCATTCATACTCAAAACTGTGAAAATATGATCATATTCGTATGGAGTGTAAGTTTGTTCTTCCATTTGCTTTGCTCCCCTCTACCCTCCCAGGTCCTCTGTACTGTTTCCTTTTTGCCACTGACTAGAGCATTTCTAGATTTGTCTGTAAACAGAGGAACATGACTCAGTGCTGAATTTATAGCTGCAATATTCATACAACATGATAGTTAGATAATAAAGGCTCCATCTTTTCTGAGATGAAGAACCTCTTACTTCCCACTAAAGAAAAATATGAAAAATACGTTCAGAGAAAGCAATAAATTAATATGAGCTGTTTATAGTTTATTGTTCTGTTCCCTTTTCTTACCAGGAACAAATGAACTCGAGAAACCTAAACAGCCAGCAGTTCAGAGAGGGAACTATAAAAGCTGTCAAATCTGTTTCCAAAACCTAGCAGTTTGGCAACCCTCATATTCTTGAAAATATTAAGTAAAAGCTTTAAAACATTTTGAGCAAATAAATTAGCATTACTGACAGTCTGTGTATCCCTACAAGTTTCTAACACCTCCATTTAAACAGGAAAGAGACATTATTATTTAATGTATTCAGCAGTATAGCCCCTTTAATTCAATAACACAACACCTATTTCATTTATCTGAATTCAATTTTCCAGGCTGTTCAGCCAAATGGTCATGTTTATGATTTGTTTTTAACTGAGAGATGGTTCACATGGTCAGATACATCAGAAGCTCGTGAAAATGCTTTATGAAATCCCAGAATGGCTACAATTCAAATAACGGATTACCGCTTTAAATACCTCATCCTTCACTTTTAGACGTTGATACTCTTTACTTACCGCACATTTTAGGAGATATTTTATCCCTTTCTTTTATTATTCCTGTTATTAGTCGTAAATTCAAAGCCATTGGTTATTATATTTTTCCTCATTGTTCACCAGCAAAATTAAATATTGCCTGCCAAAACAATTGTTACATGTAATCGTTATTCCAACCACTTTCCCAAATAAACTGTGGGGCATTAATTACTATCATTCTGAAACTATCCTCTATTTCAATCCACCAGAAGTCTTGCAATTAAATATTGAAGCCAATAATATGCAAACAATCCAGCTTGTCTATTTGTTTTTCTACCATAAGCACTAAAAAGAAGATAATTAGTTTGCTTCCTGTATCATCAGGAAGAAGAGAAACTAGAGGCAAATGAAGGTCCAACCTACCTTCGAGACCACATCTTTTTCTCTGAACCGGCAGAGTTCTGAGAGCAACAGGGGAGGCCTTCCTCTCGGTCCTACTACCATCTCAAGCACTGTTGGTGGGGACAAGAGAGAGGGCCTTCTCTGTGGTGCCCCCCCCCGGTCTGGAATACCCTCCCAAAAAAGAAAAGATTAGCCCCCACTCTTCAATCCTTCCGTTCCAACCTGAAAACATGACTGTTTAGACAGGCCTTTGACCTTGAGTAGGCTAAATGGGCCCATATGAAGCTGACACTTGACACCATTTGAATTGATGGTAGTTAGTTTAATCTATTGTTGTTATAAAATTGTATTATTTTGATTTTAGGCTACATGTGTTGACGGGGGTTGTTCTAATTTTATGTGACTTGTTTTATACTTTTGTACCATTTTTACCTGTTGTATGTTATATGTGCACCCTGGAGTGGCTTGTAAGCCACCCCGAGTCCCTTCGGGGAGATGGTGGTGAGATATAAATTAAGTATTGTTATTGTTATTATTAAGGCAAAGATGCTAATGTTTCTGAGAACAGCTGCCATTCCTGGTAACATTCTGTGAGAAGCACAATGAACATCAGACTTGATTTTAAGCAGAAAGACTAGGACTTGACAGCATTATTCAGACATTCATTCATAAATCTGCTGTATTTTTTCCATGTAAATTATTTCCAAGTTGGCATACCTAGCATGGATGAACAAGCTACATCTCAGTTGCCTTTAAATTATATTTTTGGGTCCTGTGAGATGAATCACTCCCCACTGCAGCAGTAATCTGGATAAGGGAAGGTGGAAGAGGAAAAGGAATGGCACAGAGCACAATGAAAAGGTTGTGTTGACTACTTTTGTGGTTTCACTTCTGGCTTCAACCCCACAAAAGTGCTAATATGTTTATTCCTACAATGTATACCCTATAACATTGTAGAAATGAAAACAGGAAGATGCATGGCCAAGCAACATCATAGTATGGTCAAGATGACAAGAGTTATTAATGAGGAAGAGGTTTCAGTAGTTTGGTTTTTGCCAGACCAAAGGATTAATCAGACTTAACAGAAAAGAAAGGTTATTCATAGCTGGCATATGGTGTTGCAGTTGTACAGTACAATCCTACACTTATGTCTCCTTGGCTTTTCTTCGCGAACAAAGATTTAGGAAGGACTCATCCCACGCTTTCTACAAGCGAGTATTTGGATGTGTCCTTCGAGCCTGTACAATGGATTTTTCTGGTGGAGTGCAACATGCACAGAACTGGCCTCACCTTTTAAACCAAAGGTTCGTCTGCCGGGGCCTAGCAAGCTTGGACAGTGGCAGCAAGATCCTTAGAGCGTAGGTTTGATTAGAGTTTCCTTCTCTTAGATGGTTGACCTTGCAGGGTTAGACGAGCACCATCTGCCCAGGTTTGAAATTAGAGTTTTCCTTCTCTTAGGATGGTTGCCAAAAGGCTAGAGAGCCCATCCTGCCCATTGATGCTCTTTGTCAGACCCTTCGGTTGTGACCTGTCTGGCATGGGAGGCCCTACCAGTGACTATTATGCCACCGCTAGCATAGCTCACAACTTCATTAGGGTACGCAAGCCTCTCCCCCACGACAAGGGGGCGCCAATGGAGAGGCTACACTAATGTACTCAGATTGAAATCTCAATGAGCTTCATCAAATTATGACTTTGAAGCAGAGATGTAAGCACTGAACTGTTTCATCCTTACATATAAGAAGGAATATTTTATTTGTGTTCCTCACTGGAGGAAACTATTTTCCCCTTATTCTCACATCGGTCCCTTCTACCCTGACATACAATCCAGATTATCAAATCAAATAATCCACATTATTTATTTATTTATTTATTATTCCATTTTATATTCCGCTCCTCCCTGCAGGCTCGGGGCGGATTACAGCAATTAAAATGTACAATAAGACATTCAATAAAACATACAATAAAATATACAGTAAAAACAAATACATAGCTATAGTGACCGCAGCACTACAATCCTTGGATCAGGCGTGAGCATGTTGATTGCGTTTGGGTTTAGCCAAACGCCAGCCTGAAGAGGGCAGTCTTACATGCCCTTCGGAAAGGGGCGAGTTCTGGAATTTCCCGAATATGACCTGGAAGCGAATTCCAGAGCACAGGTGCCGCGGCCGAGAAGGCACGTTGTCTTGTGCTGGATAGATGGCAGGAGCGGGATGATGGAATAACCAGAAGGTTCTGCTCTTCCGAACATAGTGATCTCGGGGGAACATATGGGGTAAGGCGGTCCCTTAGGTACACAGGCCCTAGACCATGTAAGGCCTTAAAGGTTAAAACCAGCACCTTGAAGGCAACTCGGTACTCGATGGGAAGCCAGTGCAGTTGCCGAAGGATAGGAGTGATGTGCTCCCTCACTGGTGCTCCCACCAGCAAGCGAGCAGCGGCATTCTGCACTAGCTTGAGTTTCCGGATTGTCGACAAGGGAAGGCCAACGTAGAGGGCGTTACAGTAGTCCAGCCTCGAGATGACCGTCGCTTGGATCACCGTGGCCAGGTCATCCCTGGACAGGTAGGGGGCCAGTCGCCTAGCCTGTCGTAGGTGGAAGAACAACGTCTTGCTGACCATGGAGACCTGGACCTCCATGGTCAGCAAGGGGTCCAATTGGACACCTAAGCTCTTAATGAGGGATGACGGGCTAAGTTGCTCGCCATCCAGGGTAGGCAACCGGCACTCATCCAGCCCAGGGCAACCGGTCCGCAAGATCTCCGTCTTAGACAGATTCACCTTCAACCGGCTGGCACGCAGCCATCCAGTCATGGCTTCGAGGCATAGATGGAAACAATCGGGTACGGTGTCCGGCCTGCCGTCCATTCTCAGCAGAAGCTGGGTGTCATCTGCATACTGATAACACTCCAGACTAAAGTCGCGGGCCAGCTGGGCCAGGGGGCGCATGTAGATGTTGAATAATAAGGGTGAGAGGATGGCCCCCTGGGGGAACCCACAACTTAATGGGAGCCTCCCGGAGACCTCCTCTCCCCTCTCCACACGTTGTCCCTGATCCTGGAGGAAGGAGGTCACCCACTTAAGGGCGGTCCCCCTAACCCCAGTCACGGCTAAACGGTGGGCTAACAGTGCATGGTCTACGGTATCAAACGCTGCTGTTAGATCTAACAAAACAAGCAGGGCTGATCCGCCCCGATCCAGCTGGCGGCGAAGTTGGTCTATAATGGCGACAAGCACGGTCTCCGTCCCATGCCCAATATGGAAGCCGGACTGGAAGGGATTCTGCTCCCGAATCTTATGGGTTATGGTTAGGGTTAGGGTTCAAAGCAGTTCATCTGCTTTGAACTGGATAAAATCCAGATAATCTGGATTTTATATGGCAGTGCAGAAGGGCCCATCCTGAAGTGTACTGGGGTAAAATACCAGCTAATACTTCTGTAGCTGCTGACTTTTAGATTTATGCAAAGTGGACCCTTGGTATCCACTACAGTTTGGTTCCAGAACCCTATGTAGATGCCAAAATCTATAGATGCTCAATTCCCATTATATATCATGATGAGATAAAGTGATGTCTCTTATATTAAAATAGCAAATCAAAATTTGCTTTTTGGAATTGGGAGGGGGGGGGCTATTTTCAAGCTCTGTATGATTGCATCCATGGATAAGGAAGGCCATTTATAATGATCTCATTAACTAACTTTTCATCTCTTGAAAATTAAATCAATTGATATGGATACTTAAAAGGATTTTTTTTAACTGTGCAAAGAATGTACAAATAAGAATTGGTAGCTTTGGGTCCCATGAACCAGACTTGTGACTCCTACAAGTATAGTTTGGTAACATGATTGTGGAGAAGTACAGACATACAGAGCTTCATATGTGGTGTGTGTAGATTTAAATTTCAGGCTGAGCATATGAAATAAAAGTATTACTTGGTCATTAAAGCATATCACTGATATAGAAATGAACATTGTGTGCATTGTGTAGTTATTACCTGTTAAGTTTGCCTTGTGCTAAATCATTTATAGAGTTGGCTTGTAAAACACAGGATTGATCTACACTGTCATATAATGCAGTGTCAGAATTCAGATTAACTGTATTGGATTGGATTATGTGAGTCTACATTGCCATATAATGCAGTTAAACTGCATTCTGAAATTGCATTATATGGTAGCGTAGATGGGGCACCAGATGTTTCTTTCAAGATGTGACTTGTTGCTGTGTTGTATTGAGGGCAGAGACTGCATGTGTAAACCGTCCCGAGTCGCCTTCGGGCTGAGAGGGGCGGTATAGAAACGTGACAAATAAATACATAAATAAATAAATTTCTACAGGTAACTGAAAAAAATGATTGATAAGAAAGCAGTTTCATCTTTTTTTCCAGCATCCTAGTAAACCGTGTACTTGTATGCCTTCCACTCAATTATTTCCTTAGTTTAATTAGTTTGTAGTTTATTGAACTTCTATAACCTGGCTTCAATTTCATTTCTTGAAAAGGAAGCTAAAAGTAAGATGAAATGAAAGAACCAAAAAGGAGCCAAGCACATGCTGTGAGCAGTTCAGAGCTTTGAATTACATTTCCTGAAACTAGCAGAGCTCCACACGCAATAAAGAGCACCAAATACCTGTCTGTTAGCTCAACCTCATCACTATGTTAAAAGGAATCTTTCAAGGAAAGAGTAAGATAAGTCGAGATGGGCTGAAATGACCATGTAAATGTTTGTAAGCTTTCCTATTGGATCATCACAATTTTTTCCAGTTTTGAGCCTCAGTATATTCATGGTATATTTACAAAAAGTTTTCCTTTAGATTTTAAGGCATTTAGTTGTGAGCGCTATAGCTAGTCAAAAATAAATCACGTAATATTTGTCTTGTGTAGAAGCCAGCAAAAATTTAGGAAAAATCTTTATTTTTATTTATTTAAATAAAATTAAGTTGGTGTCCATTACTACATCGTATGGAAAATAGTTAGAAGGGTATTCACCATATTTGGAGGGTAATTTTGAGGCACTGTAATGTAAATCTAATAGGAAAAGAGGTTTTACATAAACATTAGGAAGAACTTCCTGATGGTAAAAACAATTTGACAGTGGAGTATGTTGCCTTGAAGTGTGGTAGATAGACTCTTTGGTGTTTTTAAAAACAGAGGCTGGAGTGCTTTGATTGTGCATTGCTGCATGGCAGTATGGTGTTAAACTGGATGGCCCTGGTGATATCTTCCAACCCTGTAATATTATGATTCTATAAAATGTGTGCTTTGTGTCTTTGTATCACCAGTCAATTAAAAAAAATCACTTTCACGAGGAAACATTAGAGAGGATAACTTTGATGAGTTGCAGTTTCCATTATTTTCGTATGTTACAAGGACAGGCCAATGTCCACCAAGGGTTCATATGATTTTTGGGAAGCATATTTTTCTGCTTTGTTGAACCCAAGCCAACTTTGCTATAGTTGAATAAAAAAACGTTATTCTTAAATATCAAACAAGGCCTGAATATTCTAAAGTCACCAGATCTTGTCTGATCTTGCAAGCTAAGCAGTATCAGCTCTGGTTGCTACCTGTATGGGGGACTGCCAGCAAATAGCAAGTGTTGTGGGTTATATTTCAGAGGAAGTAACTGCAAAACCACTTCTTAGTATTTCTTACCTAAGGAAACCCTATGGAATTGATAGGGTCACCATAAATTGACAGGTGACTTGAAAGCACACACACACACACACTATATCTAACAGGTAGAAGAGATATTTTGCTGGTGATTATGAAAACAATAAGCATTTTAGTTGTTCTAACTCAATATCTTTAAAACAGAGGGAGGATTTCAGTGATTGCAGGATGACTGCAATCTATAGAATTACAAATTTTGGCGCAATGAGTTTTCCACTGGTGTCCTGTCCTAATAGGATCCTGGCATATTTACACAGCTTAGGTGGGGGTCCTCAAGCGCTTAAAGCAGAGGGCCAGTTCGCTGTCCCACAGTCTGTTGTGGGGCCAGACTATGTTTTGAGAAAAATATGGACAAATTCCTATGCACACTGCAGATCTATTATTTGAACTGCAAAAAATCCCATGAAAGAACAATACAGTACTTACTGGCTTCTCCTCTCTCTCTCTCTCTCTGCATGTGTAGGGGATCCCAGGCGTCAGCGCGCATGCGGGGAAAGAGAGAGAGAAGCGGTCAGTGACTGGCATCTCTCTCTCTCTCCCTTGCCTTAGCGTCAGCCCGCGAGGAAGGAAAAAGAGAGAGAAGCCAGTCAGCTGACTGGCATCTCTCTCTCTCCCGCGCTCAAGCTGTCGGCGCGAGGGGGAAGGAGAGAGAGAGAGAGAAGCCAGTCAGCTGACTGGCATCTCTCTCTCTCTCTCTCCCGTGCACCCAGGCGTCAGCGCGCGAGGAAGAGAGAGAGAGAAGCCAGTCAGCTGACTGGCATCTCTCTCTCTCTCCCGCGTGCCAGGCGTCGGGCGCGGCAGCGGGGAAGGAGAGAGAGAGAGAAGCCAGTCAGCTGACTGGCATCTCTCTCTCTCTCTCTCTCTCCCTCGCCCAGGCGTCGGCACGCGCTGGGAGGAGGAGAGAGAGAGAGAGAAGCCAGTCAGCTGACTGGCATCTCTCCCGCGCGCGCAGGGGGCGGGGCGGGGGCGGGGCTGGGGGAGGGGCTGGGGGCGGGGCCGAACAGCCCCCCAGGTCATCAGTGACCTCAAGTCCGGCCCTTGGCCGGTTAGAAGTTGGACAGCACTGTTCTAACTCAATAAACATAAATAAAACATATCTTTAAAACAGAGGGAGGATTTCGAGTGATTGCAGGATGACTGCAATCTATAGAAAGTACAACCATTGGCGCAATGAGTTTTCCACTGGTGTCCTGTCCTAATAGGATCCTGGCATATTTACACAGCTTAGGTCAGGGGTCCTCAAACGCTTAAAGCAGAGGGCCAGTTCGCTGTCCCACAGTCTGTTGTGGGGCCAGACTATGTTTTGAGAAAAATATGGACAAATTCCTATGCACACTGCAGATCTATTATTTGAACTGCAAAAAAATCCCATGAAAGAACAATACAGTACTTAAAATTATGAACAATTTTAACCAACATATTCAATGGGAATGTTGGGCCTGCTTTTGGCTGATCAGATAGTCAAGTTAATTTGGATTGTTGTTGTTGTTGTGATTCTAAGTCAGTGGTTCTCAACCTTTCTAATGCCATGACCCCTAAATAAAGTTCCTCATGTTGTGGGGAACCCAACCATGTTTGCTACTTCATAACTGCTACTGTTATGAATCGTAATGTAAATATCGGATATGCAGGATGTATTTTCATTGTTACAAAAGGAACCTAATTAAAGAATAGTGATTAATCACCAAAACAATATGTTTGGGGGAGTATGGATAACTGATAATGGGATTGCCAGTACTTTCAACTGATTCTGCCATGCTTCCACAGACCACTGAGACCCCCCACAAATTACAGACCTGGACCAAACTTGGCACACAGAATCCCCATGACTAACATAAAATACTGGAGGGGATTAGGGAAAACTGACAGTGATTTATGGGAGATGTATCTCACCTACATCTGTAGAGAACTGTGAACCCAAACAACTATGGATCTGGACCAAACTTGGCACAAATACTCAATATGTCCAAATTTGAACACTGGTGGAGTTTGGGGATAACAGAACCTGACATTTGGGAACTGCAGTTGTGAGGATTTATAGTTCACCAGCCATCAAAGAGCATTCCGAGCTCCACCAACAATGGAGTTGAACCAAACTTGGCATACAGAACTCCCATGACCAACAGAAAATACTGGAGATGTTTGGGGGTAAATAGACCCTGACCTTTAAGAACTACAGTTGTGTGGATTTATAGTTCACCAGCCATCAAAGAGTATTCTGAGCTCCACCAACAATTGAATTGAACCAAACTTGATATACACAACTCCTATGAGCAACAGAAAATACTGGAGAGGTTTTGGGGGGAAAGACCCTGATATTTGGGAATTGCAGTTGTGTAGATTTATATTTCATCAGCCATCAAAGAGCATTATGAGCTCCACCAAAATTTGAACTGAACCAATCTTGGCATATACATCTCCCATGAACAAAAGAAAATATTGGAGAGGTGTGAGGAAAATAGACCCTGACATTTGGGAATTGCAGTTGTGTGGATTTAGAGTTCACCAGCCATCAAAGAGCATTCTGAGCTCCATCAACAATTGAACTGAACTTAACTTCATATACAGATCTCCTATGAGCAAAAGAAAATACTGGAAATATTTTGGGGAAAATAGACCCTGTCATTTGGAATGGCAGTTGTGTGGATTAATAGTTCATGAGCCATTAAAGAGCATTCTGAGCTCCACCAGCAACTGAACTGAACCAAACTTGGCAAACACAACTCCCTTGAGCAAATAATAATAATAATAATAAGGTTTGGGGAGGATGTACAACAGAGGGTGGGATTTGTACTACTATCAGTCACTTCAGCTCTAACATGAACAGCACTGGGCTGTCGCCCACCTGCAGGCACAGCTTCTTGGGGAGGCCTCCTTGCCAACCTTTAGAGGGGTGCAGGCACAGCCTCCAGGAGAGGGGCATTATCGTATCAGAGCCCCCGGTGCCGGCCTTTCCCCCCATTGGCGTGTTTGCCAATGCCAGGAGAAGGGCATTGGTAAGCGCATGGGGGAAAAGGGCAGGTGCAGGGAGTGTGTACCCAGGGGCCAGTGGAGGGACTGTACTCCCTACACCAGACCTCTTCCCCCATGTGCTTGCCAATGTGGGAGAGCGTCCCTATCCTGGTGTTGGGAGGTGTGCGGGGGAAGAGGGCCAGTACAGGGAGTGCAGTCCCCCCACTGGCCCCTGGGTGTGCATTCCCTGCACCTGCCCTCTTCCCCCGTGCACTTGCAAATACTGGCAAGTGCATGAAGGAAGGGGGCTGGTGGAGGGATCGTGCACACTGCACTTGCCTTCTTCCTCCACCTGCTTGCCAACACCAGAGAGTGTCCCGATGAAGGGAACAAGTGCCCTCCACTGTCCCCTGGGTGTGTGCTTCCTTTCTTGGTGACCTTGGGAGAGGCGGCCCTTTGGGATGCTGCGGCCCAGTGCATCCGGTGGCCCAGATAAATGCCCTCAGGGGGGGCCAGGTCTGGCCCGCGGGCCATAGTTTGAGGACCCCTGGCTTAAGTAATGTGCAACTATATGGTCTGGAATTCTCTGCTCTTACTATCCTATGCAATTGTTGAAAAGGGACTGGTAATGTGGTCTAGGAAATTCATTTGTGGACAGAATAAGGATTATAATTCCTAGAGCAGATCTTCTAGGTGGAACAGGAGGCTGCAGTATGAAGATTAATGGGCCACATCTATCAACTCAGCAGGAAATAGCTAACTGCACAATTTCTCATGTAACGCCTCATCAGAAAGGCCAGGCAAAGCATTCCACTTTGCCTTGCCTCCATGACAAAAGAAAGGAGCAGCAGGGCGAATCTATCGCCTCACGCACAGCTTCCTTTCGGCGACAGTTTCCCCATCACATGGGGGAAGCTCCCCCCCCCCCCCGAAGAGACCTGGGAGGAAGTCTCCCATGTTCTGAAGAAAGCATCTAATGATACATTTACTCCAGTTGAAGTAGAGCCTCCTTTGGAAGTCACATGACATAGTGTGATGGCCGGTGTGGGGCTCTGTCCTGAAGATGGCATGGAAGTATCCTAAGATTCTGGTTTCAGTAAGTATGATGAGGTGCTGAACACATAATTCCAGAAACACAACAGTTTCTACACAGCCTTCTTTCATTCTGACCAAGGATAATGTTAGATTGCAACAACCATTAGCTCTTTCACCATAGGCAATGGAGTGGGCTGTTGGAAGTTGCAGGCCAACAACATCTGGAAGACCACACACACTATCCCACCTTTCATGCACAAAGGGAGACAGGATTAATCATAACTCAAATCCTGGGTGTGTTATAAATATTCGTCAAGTTCAGGAAACATCCAGATAATTTGCCCATCAAGTCTGCATTGTATTTTGTCAATGCTTTAGTTTTCTACACTTAAATATAAAAGAGATTTTCTGGGGGTTTGCCAGTAAAAATGTATGCAACCATATGGCTAATCTCTTCCGTATGCTTTAGAAGGCAACCTGGCTTCCCTCGCCCTTCTGGTAACAGGTAAAGAGGTGTTCTGTCCTACCAGCCTAATCTCTCTTTAGCAGCCAGTTGTGCAAACATGTCTCCTGGCAATCAAAACCACTGGAATGGTGCAGAAGGTTAAAGACACATATACACGTCCATATTTTTTTCTGACTCACCATTTCTCTTTTTAAGTTCTGTGAGTTTGGAAGCAAATGGTGAGAAATCACTTGGTGTTAACTGTGAATATGAAAATGATAATTTCATTTATCATATTTTGGGCAAATTAATGTATACCCATATTTGCTATTGATGTTTTTCACCTTCCTGTATCAAGTAAAACAGACTACTTATTTAACTGGAATTAACATTTTAGTCCTAACATACATTTTAGTCTACTGTTCCCGTTCTGGTATCCTCCAAATATGTTGAAACAGAAGCTCCCATTGTTCTCAACTAAGGATGCTAATGATGGAGAATGGGAAAACATGTTTCTCCTCACTTGCAGAAAAGTAACCTAAGTTCTTGGTTCTGCCAGAACAACTTACACAGGTCTACAAAATGAGCAAAAACTACAACTTGTGCTCCTCTGTTGTGTAGGGTTTGGGGGGATAGAATTGTGCATTGTTTTCATTTCTGTGTTTCCATGCTTGCAGTGCTTGGGCATTATTTCACAGATGGAAAAGACAATAATTTTGTGCAGACATTTGATGAAAACTGGAGTAACCTGAACAGGAGGATGTCTTGTTCTTGCACTTCTTGTCCTCCTCTTGTACTGCAGATGATCAATTTCATGGGCCCTAAGGGATTTCTTGCCTTCTTGTGTCATCAAGAATTTTCATTTTTCAAGATTTTTTTCATCCCTATATTTAACACATTTATGCCTCACCAGATTGAGAAAGGCTGCTGTAGATGCAGCAGAGCTGTGACATGAAACTAAGTAATTGATGAGTCCCAGGAATTATATCTCATGAGAAGTCACATCCACCAATGTGTCACAGAAACATAATGTGACCAAGGTACATCAGAATGTGCTCAAGACAGCAAAAGAACACACTGGCTAGGAGAGGATACAGTAGTTTGCTTTTTCCAGAGCCTACAGAGGGCCCTTCCACACAGCCATATACCTCAGAATATCAAAGCAGAATATCCCACAATATCTGCTTTGAACTGGGTTCCAGTTCAAAGCAAAAAACGTGGGATGCCATTCAGCTGTGTAGAAGGGGCTCCATTGTTAGATTGACAACAGCAAGATGGTTTATTTCACAGATAATGCATTAATATAATTTTTTGGACGAAAGTTCCAAAATCCTCAGCTGATAAATGCCCATGTTGGCTGGGGAATTCTGGAATGCACGCACACATATATAAATACATACATATACATATATACTTACGTACTTAGGTGATCCCTCGTTATCCGAGTAGGACTGTATATTGTATTGTATGTTGTGATCCGCCCCGAGCCTGCAAGGAGGAGCGGAATATAAGATTGAATAAATAAATAAATAAATAAATAAATAAATTGTCTTCCAAGAACGGGGTACTGGTGGTGGATCCATAGGTGAATGTGGAGCCCTATTCTTGATCTGCATCTTCTCCCGCAGTGAGGGCATTGGTTTCCAGGTGAAAGGCGGTCCCAGCCAGAGTTGGCTTGACATGCCTTTGTTGGTTTGTTTTTATTTTTCTTGGAAGACATGCATGACGTTTTTTTAATGTGTGGAGGTCAGTGCACAACTGACCAACACACAGCCTTTCAAGAATGAGGTTCCACTGGTGGCATAATTAACAAGACGAACATGGCTTCTCAATCTGTTGCAGCCTTCTTCCGCCTTCCTCTACCTGCTCCTCCATTGAGGTCTTTGGGTCTTCAGACTGTGCTTGGTCTGGAACACCCCCTTCCCCCCGCAGCCACTCCTGGAAGAGCACGACTCCAGTCGTTGTGCCCGCAGGTTCATTGGAACACACAAGCCCCCTCACCATGATATGGTGACAGTTCATCGAGGGGGATATTTATATATATATATATATATATATATATATATATATACACGCGCGCGCGCGCGCGCACACACACACACACATATATATATCTGTATCTGTATGTGTGTGTTTGCCTTTAAGTCCTTCAACCTGTCAGTCAATAAGGCAGTCAGTTGTACATGGTTGGTCAGCCATGATGGAAAGCAGATCCACATGTCTTCACCAGTAGGCTTGGAGGGGCAGACTGTGATAGTATTGTTCTTTCTCTTCAAATGTTAAATATCTGTTTGGTACATTGAGGCACTTTAAAAGCCTACAATTTCCTTCACAAAAAGGTTGTATAGATTATCACTTGATTCTGAACAGCAGTAAGTAGTTTGGCTCCAAAGGTCTTACAAAGAACTGAGCATGGAGTGTTTCATGATCCCAGAAACTTCCCTCCTCACCAGAGGAGCACAGAACTATTTATGGGTGCAATTAGTAGTATAATTTTACTGTTGGGGGGACAGCATACAGTAGTATTTCTTTATGGACCTAGGCCCTGTACAAAAATATTTCCTTTAGATTTTATTTGAATAATGCTTTCTTCAGGTGAGCTCTGGCAAGCACCATTAAAATTGTAAATCTGGGGACCTAGGAAATATAGAAAAGGGAAGGAAATTACCTCAGTTTGGCATGAGGTACAATGCTACTTTCTTTAAGTGTAAAATTTATCCTCTGTCCTTACTAACCCCATACAGGCTAATTTAACATTTCATTGTATTCTTTCACTTACCCTTACTCTTTTGCCAGACACACATGGCTGCTTGTGTTATAGTGGCCGGAGTTACAAAGAGCTTATGTGTGCAGTCCATACACTATTTCTCACTTGCCATCCAATCTTTGGTTAACTGGCACCTTTCCATTCAGTTATAAATATATTTTGGCTGGAGGCAACAGAAAAAATCACTATGAATATTGAATTGTGTATGTAATTTGGTGTACAATTACGAATATTTGTCATTGACTTAACAACATATTGCTTTATATAGCACCATTCCCCTGGTGTTTCCAAGTGTACAGCACACCAGAACTTACAAGAGCTTGGAGCAGAACTGAACACTGATACTTTAATAAGGTGACAATTATATTTTCTGTGTGTGTGTACACATACATACGAAAATCACCAAAAATACTGTAGCTATGCTCTCAAAATCTCTAATTTCTTCAATATGAGTTTGGGGGAAAATTAACTTTATTATAATGCTTAAAGGTTACTGTTTGGCCCACAGTGCTCATTTATGCATTTCTTTTTAGACATTACTTCTGGCCTTGTATAGAGGCAGTTATTATGAACTTACAAGAACAAGTGAACAAGGCACAGTAATATTACTAAACCTAAAACAATTTTATCTTATAAAAAGATAAGATCACATCCCAAACTGTACTCATAATCCATAGTAGATTTTCCACATCTTATGTAGTTGCTGTGGTTTGTGGATGATTTACTGCCAGAAAGATCCCCGCCCCCCCCCCCCTGCAGATCCCTACTGCTCCTGCTGGAGCTTCTACACCAGTGTTTCTCAACCAGTGTGCCGTGGCACACTAGTGTGCCATGAGCAATCATCAGGTGTGCCGCGAGAAAAGCTCTCTGCCCCCTTTCCTTCCCCCCTCCTCCTCCTGAACTCCTGCTGCTTGGGAGAGGAGGAGGAAGGGATGGGCAGCCGCAAAGAAAAAGAAGGGACCAAGGCACTGCCTTCTTCGGCCGTTTCCCCAACCAGCCTTCAATCTGCCATGACTCCCGCCATGACTCTCGCCCCTTGCTTGTTGAAGCCGCGCGGAAGAACCCCGCCTACTGAAGCCCGTTCACCGCTCATGCTCCTCCTCTGTGAGAGAGCTGAAGCCGGGGGAGGGGGGCATGACGCAGCCTGACTCTGCCCCCTCCCCCCGGCTTCAGCACTCCCACAGCTTCTCCAGCCTTGAGGGGGCAGTGCCAAGCCAGTGATGGCAGAGCCAGCACAATGCTGGCTTGCCCCCTCAAAGCTGATGAAGCTGTGGGAGAAAATGAAGCCGGGGGGAGGGGAGGGGCATGGCGTGGCCTGGCTCTGCCCCCTCCCCCAGCTTAAGCGCCCTCACAGCTTCTCCAGCCTTGAGGGGGCAGTGCAAAGCCAGCGGTGGCAGAGCCAGCTCTATGCTAGTTTGGCACTGCCCCCTCAAGGCTGGAGAAGCTGTGGGAGAACTGAAGCCAGGGGGAAGAGGCGGGGCATGGTGTGGCCTTGCTCCTCCCCTGGCTTCGGCGCTCCCAGCAGCTGCTCCCAGTAGCTCACCATCCCCCAGCCGTTCTTTACTGTGTTACAGTGTCATTTTGGTTGGTGGTGTGCTCCCGGATTTTTTTATTGTTAAAAGTGTGCCATGACTCAAAAAAGGTTGAGAAACACTGTTCTACACTACAACAAGGAGGTTGCATTTCTCGTCATGTCCAAATGTCTTGGTGACCTTTTTATTGTTTGGGATGCAGGGAAAGCAGTTATAAGAGGCTTATTGACTCAACAAAATTCTATTTGGTTCTAAAGGAAAAACAAAATGCAATTAGAGATCCTAACTAAGAGACAAAGAAAAAGAATTTGAGAACAACAAATTATATAATAAAAAAGAAAATACAACAAGAGTTGACAATTTAAAATAACAATATGAAGTGATCATTTTGAATGAGCTGGAAAAGAAAATTATGTATAACAGACACTTTTTTTGAAAATGCAAATAAACCAGGGAAACTGTTAGTGTGGGAACTGAAGGAGTGTAAGAAGCAGCAAATAATTGTAAAAATTAAAAATAAAGGAGAAACATTTACAGACATGCAGCATATCTAAAAGATATTTGAGAAGTGTTATAGAAATTTATATAAAGATACTCAGACAAATTCCAAGAAGACAAATCCGTATTTGGAGGAATTGAACCTCACAAAACTTTCAGAGGAAATGAAGGCAGAATTAGATAAATAAATTATGATGTAGGAGTTAGGCAGAGCAATTGATAAGGCAAAAATAAATAAATCCCCTGGTCCAGACAGGTTTTCAGCTACATAATGCAATATATATATAAACAAACTGACTCCCGTTCTTCTTTCAGTAATGAACCAAGTGCCTCAGAAAGGAGAAACCCTGGATTTGTGGGGAGAGGCTACCACAGTTTGCACCCCTAAACAGGATAGAGACATTGAGCAGGTAACAAATTAGGCCAATTTCCCTACTGTGAATTGTGATTACAAATAATTTGCAAAAATTTTGGCAAGCAGATTAAAATTAATCCTAGCAAAAAAATTACATGAAGATCAGGTAGGGTTTCTTCCCAGAAGACAGCTAAATAAGAACATAAAACAGTTTTAAACATACAAGAGGGGGGACAGAATCAGAGTGGCTAACAAAAGCAGTGATTCAATCAATAACACAGTATAAAACCATAAATACATACAGAGTTAAAACAACAGCAACTAATTATAACCAAATGATCAAACAGTCATCAAAATTAAAAACAATACTCAGTCCACCCACTGATAAAACAAAAACCGTATCCTCATATCTATCATCTTGCCAATTCATTTCCAGTCAAAGTGCTGCTTTATGTTATTGTCCAAAGGCCTGGTCCCAAAACCAAGATTTTAGTTTCTTCCTGAACGCCAGGAGGGAAGCTCCAGTCATCATCATCAATGATTACAGGAGTTGTAGTCTAACAATATCTGGGTCTCAGAAACTTGGGGTTTATGCATATATTTATATATACATATACAGTATACACAAATATCGACAGGTGATATGTTCTGGTACTTACTGTCGAAGTCATGTATCCTATTGAAATTAACCCTATTGAAATTAACAATTTCCACCCAACTTTGCCTTAGAGGACCTAACAAATTCCTAGAGAAGTATCTTCTCTATAAATTTACTGGATCTTCCAGGATCTCTATAGTAGGTGCAAACTATAGAATTGCCTGTAGGGACTAGAAAATACCTAGGAGCTATGACATATTTTGCCAAATGTGGGTAGATGAAAGCATGAGTACCAGTTTTGAGAATACTGAGGTTATAATGTATTCTAGCAGGTATAAACACATGCATAGTCATATTTTCAAATCATCCACAGTAGCAGTGACGATTTTG